>BSBK01002598.1:855000-1059049 GCA_027943335.1 Chamaecyparis obtusa | reverse complement strand
TATATGTAGATATAGATATATGTATATATAGATATAGATATATATATACATATATGTATATACACTATATATACATATATGTATATACACGTATATATACATATATGTATATACACGTATCTATACATATGTATATACACGTATCTATACATATATGTATATACACGTATCTATACATATATGTATATACACATATCTATACATATATGTATATACACATATCTATACATATATGTATATACACATATCTATACATATATGTATATACATATATATATACATACTATATATATGTATATATGTATATATATATATATATATATATATATATATATATATATATATATATATATATATATTCTATATATATATACATATATATATATATATATATAGATGTATATATATAGATATATATATATATATATATATATATATATATATATATGTATGTATATATATATATATACTATATATATATATATATATATATATATATATATATATATATATATATATATATATATATATATATATACATCTATATATATATATATGTATGTATATATATGTATGTATATATACTATATATGTATATATGTATATATGTATATATATGTATATATATATATGAATATATGTATATACATATCTATATACATATACATATGTATATACATATATATCATACTATGAACCACAATCACCTCACTGAATTTCTACACTGTCGTGTTGTGCTTTCCTTGCGGTGCATGCTACAATCTCAAATGTTAGCAACAACAAGCGATCTCCAAGACATCACTGCTATGGTAAATGAGGACAAATAGAAGCCACAAACATCCATCAAATCCACGAGTAGGCTGAGTCACCCAACTCCACACTGACCATAGAGCAGATTGAAGGGTAGGGCAGAGTGTGACAACTGCATGCAGACTCCAAGCGGATGACTTTTGTAACAACACACGTGAGTAGGGTGGGGATTCGAACGTAGACAATTATATCAACACAAATTACAATGACAAGGAATTGTCGTTGCACTGTGGGGCGATCCCCCCATAATATATATTATTTTATAATATTTAATATTAAAAAATTACTAATTTAATTTTTTAAAATATGAAAATAAATATTTTTTAAAGTGGATGTGCATATAATCTATTTTTAAGAGGGATATCTTATCTATAGAATTGCAATCTATTATTTAATATTTAAAAATCTATTTTTTCAAAGAACGATCATTTTTATTTTCATGTATTCATAATATTAATGTATAATATTTTATAATTTATTAGTAAAAATATTAATTAAAAGTTTTTTAAATATACAAATTAATATTTCTATATATATAAACTTATCGTTGCACCATAATGACTAGCCCTATCTATTATTATTTATAATGAAAAATGTCCCAATAACAATTGCATGCAATTTTTTTAATTTTTTATTTATCGGTAAAAGGCTGAAGCCCTAGACATTTTTTTTTAATATAAATAGTTATATTACAATGTGACCCCGCTCACTGCAGGCGCTGGTAGGAAAGAGCAGGGCTGAGAAAACCTCCAGCCTTGCCCAGGACCATAGGTCCTGACCTTATACAAAAATTTACATGGGCATACCCACGACTCGATAATTGTCAAGATTTGTTAAAATACAAATTTTCCGTAGGCATACCCACGGCTCGATACCTATCGAGATTTGTACATATTTTACGTAGGCATACCCATGTCCCAAAAAAACTCTAGATTGCTTTTTTTTTAAATCATGAATTATACATAGAATGGCGATTAGACAAGGATTACATCATTTGTACAATTGAAGCAGAGTTTCTGATCCTCCTACTATGTCAAGTATATGTGTTGAACATCCGAATGATAGCCCTTCCTTAAAAAAACAAGACAAAATTCCTCTGAGACCAAGGTTAACCTGCATCAAGATAAAAATTCTACATCTCGGCTACATAACCTATCTAAGAATATTTGATATTGACTATGAAGCCTGTAGTTAAACACTTTTATTATTGACAATATAATACTAGAAACAAATACTCTTGTGATTAAAAATCCTTACCGCTAAAGATTAATAATTCCTGCCACGAGAGTCTTAACATTTTAGGCATATTTACAGCATAACTAAATATACTCCTCAGTACTATACTAGTGCTCTGACTAATTTCAAGTCATACCTGGCTAACTATCGGAAATAAGATAATAGCAGAGTTTCATTATGGGCCTCTAATATTTAGATCATTCAAAAAAAGCTGCAATGATTTCCAATCTCCTCAAATTGTAAGGCAAAAAATAATTAGTTTGAACATATGGTTATGTATATATGTAGATTATATATATATATATAACCATGTGTTCATACCCTTACCGGATCTATAAGATCTTCCGAGGCTTATCCAATATATAAATATATATTTGCAAAGCTCTATATATTAATATATGTATATTGTCATCAATATACCTATATTTATGACTCTTATATATAAAAGTAACAGGAAAGAGAAGAATGTCCAGTACCTTAAGCCAAACATACTTTGAAGCCCTGTTAGTTATTATATATAAGCCATTTTGAAATACTCATAGGAGGAAGCTAGAATTTATATATAAATATATATATATATACAAACACCTGTATATATATATTTATATATACCATAAAAACATATGTCCCTGTCTCTTGATACTACATTCTCAATTAAGGAAATGATTCAATTGCAAGTTGCCCATTAAAGCAAGTAATAACTTTATTTGTTGCTCAATACATCCCCAGTTCTTATCATACATGTATCCTGTGCTGAATGTTCCAACTTAATTTTAAATTTCCTAGCTAAATTATTTCCTCTTTTAGATTGTTTTCTGGAGGTGATCAAATGTATATAAATATAGATATACTGTTATCAACATATCTATATTTTTATATATTAAACTATAAAAGGTAACAGGATTGAAGACTTCCTGATTCTGATCTTGCAAATCGTTATATCTTAGCTTTAGGCATCAGTATATATATCTATATATACTATTACTAGTATATATATATCTATATACCTAATATATACTTTGACTTTAGGATCCTTTAACTTAATATAGGAATACCAATTGTGACTAGGTTCCGTACTGTATTCTCAAATGCATGCAATTTTACTAACTGTGCCTCATCTTCTACAACACGAAATGCTTCCCTGAGTAAAAACAATGCTTAGAAGACCTTTCTATCTTAAAGTAAGATAAGATGGTATATACATACGTTTATATATACATATATATAATGTGCATATATATAAGCGTATGTACATACCATTATCCAGTCTGAGGACATCATTAATATAGCACTTAGCAAGGTTTGCTAAGAAGAATATGAATATATGTATATACCTATACATATATTCATAAACTCTTACCCATGTCTAGTTGTGTAGCAAAACAGTAAAAGTATCCATTGACCCCCTTCCCAGGGGCATCACCTCAAGGATTTTATTAACTCCTTACAGTGACATAATTAACATGACTTAGTCCATATAATGATAACAAATTAGCTATGAATATTTTCATGTCAAAGGGAATCCGATCATGATTATCATTTCCAAGTATTTGCTCTAAGAGTGTATAATAATGTCAACCATGTATTATGGAGACGCCCTTTAATTTGCTGTTGTGAAATTACTGTTGCCCAAAATTTCCCTATCATTCCCTTTTTGGCTACATCCTGTTTGTTCCAAGAAATGCTCAAGTGTCAAAACCCTCTATGTTTTCTGCCTTTTGGCCTGAAAACCCAGTGTGTTTTTGACCTTCTCTCTGAAGGCTCAGGATGTTTTTGAATTTCGGTCCAAAAATTCTCTGTGTTTTTGACCTCCAGTTTGAAAACCCTCTGTGTTTTCGACCTTCAAGTGCGCAACTCCGACCAGGCAGGTCCCAGTTCCTCATAGCCGTGCAAGTGTAGTGGAGATTCGGCGGCTGTTGCATAATCTCATGGAATCTTTCGAGCCCATGAGATCATGTGACAACGGTCGGATTAGAATCTCAGTGGGTCTACATTTTTTGAGTGAGGTGGCATATTTCCTAAGCGAGCTATCGCGACCAGGTGGGTGCCAGTTTCTAACGTCACCACGGGGCCAGTCAGCAGTCAAGCAAACAACAAGCCACTAGCGGTTAGTGGTTAACATCTTACGGTTGGTCGCATGATCACATGGGCTCTTTCAATCCCATGCGACCATGCGACAAACCGTCAGCGGTCACAGTTAAGGCAGTTCACAACGATTTATGTGGTGTGATTTCATGCTTGTCGCATGATCGCATGCGGCTTCCTAAGCGCATGCGACCATGCGACAAGCCTCTAGCGGTCAATAGGGACTTTGACTCCAGCAGTGGGTCCGTGGATGGTGATGTATCCATTTGGACTGAGGTGGTGAAGGTTCTAGCAGGCTTGGGTGTCTATGTGGCAGCAGGGTGAGATCTCAAAAGGCTTGTCGCATGATCGCATGAAGCCTTTTGAGCTCATGCGATCATGCAACCGTTGACTTTTTCAAATGCAATACGACCTATTTTTTGTGACTTTTGGGTAGGGTATTGTAAGGTTATGGTCTACACAGTATACCATCTTTTCTAGCCCTTCTAAGTGCTCCTTAGCGAAAACTTCTTTAGCCACCTTAATAATATCTTCTTTGCTTTTGCTAGCAAAGACGGACAGGGCAATGAATTGCCCTATCACTTCTCCATTTATTCTATAGGAATAAAGATTGTTGAAGAATTGATCTCCAATGGACTTTTCCATCGCCCTTCTAGTGGAATCCGACATAGGATTCAGCATTTGATTCCACCTTTTTGGATAAATGCAACCTCTCAAAGCCATTGCTCGGTCACTCTTAATGTAGTAGGTGCTGAGTCTAGTGTCCATGTTTCCTGTATGAAACTATAAACAATAAAACTTTTTATAAACAGTCATTGTTCGGTTATTCTGGACTTTTCCAGAAGACTCCTTCCCTTGTTCGAGATCCTTCTGGACTTCACTCAAATAAGTGGGGTGGTATTTCTCTTTGCATAATACCCTTTTCCTTTGTTACCTGGAGCCAAGAGGCTACAAGCTAACATTTCGCATTCCCTGAATAACTTGATGGCGTTCACACCCGTGAACTGTCATTAGTATTTATGAATCCAAAACTTACTCTTGAAACAATATCTTCTTGCCTAGACGCTATTTCTCCGGTTGGAAATTGCCTATTAGCGAGTCTCAATGAAATGATCTCTAATCAATGACCGTACAAAGGTATAGGAGCATCTGCTATACAACATGAAGCTATATCTTCTTATATCGAACTGAAACATAAAACATCTCCTACATGGAGAGTCTCAAACTTTGATATTATGCTTACAGACATACATGCTTATCTATCATTATTATCATTGGCAGAATCCCGCTAATGATGATAATGATAACTTCCCCAAGCAAACATACAATTAATGCACTAAGATTCTAGCTTCAGCTATTATTCAATAAGTAATCACTAGTTGAAATGATAACAAGGAGAAAAAGGATTAATTTTTGATTCCCTGCCGGTTCATGATGAGCTCACGAGTATAAGAGATGATGATCCAAATTTATGCCTTGCTGGTAGTTTTTCACCATGGAACGGGAAAACTGAGTGCATTTAATTATGATTATATTTGCAAGTGCTCTACTATTTATTATGCTACCTGTAAAAAAGGCTCTGCAAACACTCAATACCTGATGCACACCTTTGAATAAAAAGGCGTACTATGTACAGAATATAAACCAAGTTTGTAGGTACCTACATCCCTTACTCTAATACCCCAGCCCATCCCTATCCTCCTTTCTTAGCTGAGTTTTACAGCTAATAATTTTTAGTTGCTTGTGGCTCTTCAAGCAAGGCTGCTAATACTAGTATCTACCTATAGCCAAATTTAAAGTCTTTGGGCTAAATGACCTCCTATAATTTGTACTAATCCCCCTATAACCACTACAAACCTATTGTTTAGTAGAAATTCATATTAATTGGAATGTTACTGTATTTGTGTTAAAACCAAAAAAGTTTGTTAGAATATAAGCCTATGCAGATTATTAGATATACCGATCCATAATTGTAACTTCGTTGGCTCCTAGATTGGCTAGCTTATTTGCCTCTGTATTACCCTCTCTATATGTGTGTCTTATTTCATACTTCGGGATCCCCTCGATAACTTGGTTAATCTCTTCTATTTTCAAGTTAAGGGACCAATTGGGAGTTTTCTTGTTTCAAATGGCATTGATGATAATTTGCGAATCTCCTTTGATAACTACTTTGGATAAGTTGATCCTCCTACATAATTTTAAACCTTCTAAGGCCGCTACGCATTCCACCATGTTATTCGTGGAAGGATTTATAGGACTGGAGAACTTAGCGATGGCTTCTAACTTCCAATTGCGAATAATCCCCCCAATACCTGCTACCCCGGGGTTACCTCTAGAAGCTCTGTCAAAGTTAAGTTTATACCATCCCTCTCTCGGAGGGATCCATTTGCAAGAAACTCGGTCAGCCTTCACTTTGGGTCCCCCTTTGCCATATAGGGGAGGAATATCTAATTTTGGCCATTTTGCTCTGATTTTGTTATCCCAATTCTTGAATGCCTCTTCATAGCTTAGCTTGTTTCTGAGATTACTATTGATATTTTCTACTATTGATGCTTCTATTTTATTTGTGATTGAACTCCATGGTAATTTTTGACCTGTGAAAATCCTCCTATTTCTTTCTTTCCATAATTCCCAGGCAACTATTGCCGGGGAGATGGTCCATATATCCTTATATAGATTATCTTTATAAATTGATGGCCATGCTTTAAGGTTACTTAATAGATCAACGTGGAGAGCAGACTTCTAGCCTAAACATTGATGAAGCCAATTCCAGCAGTTTTGGGCATATGGGCAGTTGAGGAGGATGTGATTAACATCCTCGGATTGACTCTCACACATGGGGCATCTGGACGGCCCTTCAAAACCCAATTTCTTAAATCTGTCTGCTGTCAGAATTTTATTTTGCAAGGCAGCCCATAGAAACATACCCGCTTTTGGGAGGCCAGATTTATTCCAGCAAAGGTTCAGAGGGATATCTATATCATCCATCTTCTGTTCTTGGATAATGGTATTGTAGCCCTCCTTTACAGAATAGTTACCATTCTTTAATCCTGCCCAAATCAGTCTGTCTAATCTATTTTTAAGTACAACTCTCTATTGTGTTACAAAGGGATATTGGCCTGAAATCCCCAAGATCCACACTTTCATTTTTCTTTGGGATTAAAGCAAAAAAGGTGTTATCGATTTCACTTAGCAGGGACCCCACGTTCCTGATAGCTTCCACTGCTTGCCATACCTTTTCCCCAATAAAATGCCAACACTTCTGGAAAAAACCTGCTTGAAAACCATCCGAACCTAGCGCTTTATTCGGGTGAAGTTGGAATACTGCCACTTTGACTTCTTCGAGGGATAACTTATTATTTAACATTTTATTATCGAGCTCCGTAATCAGTTTAGGAATGGCTTTAAGCATTTCATTTTGTGCTGAAAGGTCAGATGCTTCTGCACCATTGAGAAGGGTATGATAGAAGTTCATAATCACACTCGATATCTACTTAGGGTCCTCATTTATAAGCCCATCACTAGACTTAATTTTAGCTATTCTGTTGATGCTTCTATTACACTTAGTGGTGTTATGAAATTTTTTTGTATTGCTATCTCCTTCTTTTAACCAAGACTCCCTAGATTTTTGTCTCCAAAAAATTTCTTCTTTAAGAAGAATATCATTGTACTTAGCCATTAATTCCTTTTCTCTATGATAGCTTAGTTCGTCCATACCTTGTTCTATAACTAAATTGTTGAGGTCAGCTATTTCTTGCTCCAACTAATCCTTTTCTTTGAAGATATTATTAAAATTGTTCTTATTCCATTCTAATGCTTTATGTTTAATAATTTTTAATTTTGCTGTTAAACAATACATTTTAGATCCTTTTATTAAAATTTGTTTCCACCATTCCTCCAAGAGATTTATAAACTCTGGGTTTTGGAACCACATAAACTCAAATTTGAAAGGACTTCTAGCTGGTTTGGAATCCTCTATAATAGTGAGCCTAACCGGAAAATGATCTGATCTTGCCTCTGGCAAAATCTTCGCACTATACAATAAGTTACAGATTCCATCATTCATCTTAACAAAGAATCTATCTAATTTTTTTGCTATATGGCTAAAACCTGCTCTTCTATTGTTCCAAGTGTAAATGCCATTGTTTGTGTTTATGCTAATTAGATTATTGTCCGATGCCCATTTACTGAAATCCTTATGAGCTTGTGATATATATTGAGAACCCCCATATTTCTCTTCTGTATCTAAAATAGCATTAAAATCCCCTCCAATAAAGAAGAGGGATTCTGAATTTACGAATAAAAAGAGGTGGATTTCCTGCCAGACTCTCCTCTTATCCTCATTAGGTATGGGGCCATATACGTTAATTAAGTTGAATTTTAAATTAGACTTTAGACTTTTAATTTCTAGAGCCAACCAGTTACTATTATGGGATAAAGGTGTGGCTGCTAACTTCCTAGGATCCCATAATACTGCTAACCCTCTGGAAGTACCTATTGAGGTCGCGTACTCTGCTTTCCATATGCCTAATTTTTTGCTAAACTTGGAGCTTTCAAATTTATTAAGTTTAGTTTCCTGTAATAAAATAATTTCAGAGTCAAAATTTTTAAGGTATCTTTTAATTAATCTTTTCTTATTAGGGGCATTTAGTCCCCTAATATTCCATGTAGTGACTTTCATTGTTCATGGGGAAGGCACTTCCCCTTCCCTGTGTTCAGAATATCGACTAATTTCTTTTGATTACCTGAATTTCCATCTATGGTTCTGAGTTCAACAGCTGATTTTCTCCCTCTTTTCTTTTTTATTTTGTTAATATTTGGTGTACTAAGGCATCCTCTATTCATTGCTATTCCCAAATGTCTATTTTCATTAGTTATGCCAAAGAGGCCTTCTATGGAATCTTTAACCATTGACATGTTTCCCGCTATACTGATGATCTTGTCCTACTGCCCTGCACTCACTTGTTCTGGTTCCATTTGTATATTGATCTCATTGTTATCTATAATCTCTTTACCATAGATCTCAATTACCTCATCTGGATTCTTTGGTATTATCACATTAAGAGATTCTATTTCTATCGGGATTGCTGTTTCTGGTTCCTTCCCCTTGTGTAGTGATTCAGTATCATTTATATTGCAACAAGGAACCTCTTTATTGGTTCCCTCATTTCTTGAGCCTTCATTTTGAATAGAAATAGGGTCCTTTTTTGGACTCTGTCTGTCTTCACCTTTATCCTTTGCGTTTATGTCATAGTCTCCTAGGAGCCTATCACCACTTTGATCAGGGGTTTTTAATAGTTGTATTGTTTCATTATTCTCCTTCTCTGCCTGAACTAAAGTTGCATTGCTGATATATCTAATTAATGTTTCTCTCTGGTAATTTAGTTCCTCCAAATCAAAAATTTCATCCATGAACGTTTTCATAAGATCCTCTACAAGAGATTCTCCTAGGCACTTTATAATTTGGTCTACTTCCTCATTACATTTTTCTTCAGGATCCCTATCTGTTGTTGTGGATGAGCCCTCTGGGTTCACCGATTGATCTGCTGATAAATCTGTATCATCTCTGACAGTCTTGCCTTCTATCTCTATCTGTTCTGTTTCCAAAAATAGAATACCCTCCGCATTTGGGTTGGGCATACTGTTATCAGCTAAGTTCCCCATTTCCAAATTAAGAACTGGATTTCTATTGTCCTCCTTCTGCATTGCTTTATGAAGAGAGGGGGAAACTATTGCCTTTTCCTCTCCTTCTAAGGGGCAAATTCCTGTATCCTTAATCTCCCGTGGAAGGTTGTTTATCAATTTGCCCTGATCTTCCCCTAAAGTTCTAGGCTCAAATTGAGATATAGGTCTATCTGCATTATATTCTTTAGGTCCCTTTATATTGAAACCTCCCTTGCTCTTACAGAAGTGGATTTCATAATCATTGCTAAACCGATTTAATGGATTAGTGCTTGCTTGTTCTATATTGGTGGCTTTGTTAATTTCCATATAATCTTCTAAGATAATTGGGTTAACAATAATAGAGTTAGAATTGAAACTTAATTGTATAGGAGAGATATATTTTTGGTGGTAATCCAATTCTACAATGATTATCTGATCTACATGCATGTTTGTTGTTTTAGCCATTCTAATAAATCTACCAATCTTATTTCCTATATTGCAAAAAATATCCTGACTAGACAATTCCAATGGTACATTCTTAATGGTTACAGCTTTTTCAACTTTAAAATTCTTCAGATACATGGGATTGAATAGAGGGATCCAATCAAACAAAGCAAAAGGAGTACTTCTAAATTTAAGACACTTTTTTCTTTTAATGCTATTTTTAATATCTATATTCTTGCAATCAATATACATGAAATTTTCCATGAGTCGAGAAATACTTACCTCTCCGGGAAGTAGTGATGTCAGCTCTGTAACGAAGACATTGATAGGAACCCCTGTACCTTTCCATATGCAAATTAAGCCTGTGTCTGTAAGGTATTTCTGCTTTTGGACAACAACATCACTATCTACGATGAGATTATCATAGTGCATACCAACCTTTGAGATGCCTTTATTCAGATCCTTACCGCGCCTATGGGGAGGCGTATATGTGAGATTCTGGTGATTATTATTTTGCAGAATAGAATATTGCTCATGTTGCTTACAATCAGACAGAGTGGGCCTTGCTAATCTTTTGCGATGCGGAGGGCTATAGATTTTGGTAGTTGCAATGTTCCTCCAATCCCCCACAGAGAAGGAATGATTTTTGGCTATAATAGGGTAGGGTTTCCTTTGCTTAGCCTGTGCTATCACATCTTTCTTGCTCTGATGTGCTGGCGCCCTATGCATTTGAACCCTAATTTCCTTACCTATCATAACTCCCTTCCTTTTATGCGGGGGCGAGTAAATGCCAGGTAAGTTTTTCTTCTTACTTAGTAAATCAAACACATTCCTTAATGGTAAACTATTATCAATGTGAGCCGAAGTAGAAACCCTAACCTTATTCTTCCTTTTAACCGAATGCCATGCCCAATTTTGATTTATGAAGCGCCCTAAGGTCGCCTGTGCTGTAACTTTTCCTTCCCCCGAACCTGACTGGGGTATATTGGCATTATGATCTGAATTAATTCTAGATTCATGAATACTAGCGTACCCGCTGCTAAGCTTGGCCCTTAACGCATACTTGCTTTTTGCAAACATATCAAGCTGCCTATCGAGAGATTGAATTGTAAAAATGTTAAATGTAGGTTCATTGTTCTGCCCTAATTTCTTAAAGCCAGTCGAAGCCTCTACTAAGGAACTAAAGTTCTTTTCTTCAATCCCTCTTTCTTTTAGAGAAGATTCAGCCATGCTTTTCTCCTTCTGCTTAGCAATGAAACCCTTCAAGTGTTCATAATCTGATCGATACGATCTTTGGTTTGGTTCCTTACATTCCAACATTTTGTGCCCATATAACAAGCAATTGAAACAATAACCAGTAAAAACCTTGGCATCTCTATGTTCCGAGCTAGTGTTCACATGAAAGCCAGCCTCGGGGGAAGAAGATGGAAGCAAGATGCCCTGCTTTCTTGCCTCCTCTTTCTGATGGAAAAGGAGCCCTTTTCTAATCTGTCGCTGTTGCAGAAAAGACTTTCGCTGAATTCGTATTTTCTTCATATCTCTTTGAGAGTCGTGTCATAACAATTGCATGCAATTTAAATTGATACTCTTCATGAAGTTTTTATATAATATTTTTAAAATTTTTAAAACAAAATTAAATTCTAAATATTTAATCAATATTAAAAAATTTATATTATGTTATTTTATCAATATTAAGAAATATTTATTGAAAATATGAAAATAATGAAAAAATATTTTTTTAAAATATGAAAAAATAGATAAGGATATCTTTTTAAAAAATAAATAATAAATAAAAAAATAAATAACCTAAACATTAGTCTGCGCAAAAGAGTGGGAAGGCCGGGTGGTCGGAATTAATTAGGCCAGCAGATTCAGGCATAGCATAGAGAAAGTTGGTGGGCAAAAGGCATTGTTTGGGTTTTAATAAGGGTTTTACAAATAGAGAGAGAGAAAGGAAGATCAGAAAATGGGAAAGAAGCAGAAGAAGCCGGGCGTAGGAAAGCAGAAAACCGAACGAAAGACCGCCAAAGCTGAAGAGAAACGAACTCGCAGAGGTGATAAAAATATCTCCCAGGAAGACGACATTGACAGTATTCTGGTACGCTTTCAAATCATTATTACTCCGAATATTAAGAATTTGGATGCTGTGACTTCTGCAACAATGAAGTAGTAACTATGATAAACAAATTGAAAAAGTGACAAGTAGACTGAAGTAATGCTAAGAAACACTTCTTTTAATGAAAATGATGCTATATATTATGACAACAGTGATGTACATGCCTTTAATCAGGTCCCAAAGGCATGTAAATTAAGCCAATCCTAGAAAAAATGAAAGTTAAGCAGCCCCCAAAAAACGAAATTGCCACCGAATAAACTATCATATGGCTTCAAAAGGGAAACCACGACTCAACAAGTCAAAGAGAAAAAGAATAAAAATAAACTACTGAGTAAGAGCAATGGAACCAAAAGGGTACGTGGCTTTGGTTAGCTGGTTATGGAACCCCACTTCTATCTGGTAAGTCCTGGTCATTTTCAACAGGCTCCCAACTAGAAAATTGCATTATTTTTTTCGTTATGCTCCTTCTCTTAAGGCGGTTGACTATCAGGAACATCTTAAGACAAATGGCAAAGAGTGAGAATTTCTCATGCACAAAAGGCACGTCCCATCCATGTCACTAAGAAGACGGAGAGGAGGGCACACGACCAGCCTTTGGAGGAGGAAAGCAGTCTGTGCGGGAGGAGACCAACCTACATGGCTTTGGGAATGCCACCTAGATCTATTATTGCTCCCATGCCCCAATTGGTTTACATGGCAGATAATCATCTGAAAGGCGTAGTCCATTGTGTTTTCAGATGTATTATGTGTTATGCTTATCTTTCATAATACATGGATTTTGAGCTACGGTTACATTTTTCTTGAGGATTCATTTTGAGAGATGGATATCATGGTTATCTCCTTGAGTATATGTTTTCGTTAATGGGGATAATAAGAGATGGTTTATTGAGCTGATTTCCTGATATGGGAAATAATTTTAGTTTGCTCTTCTTTGGTTTGAGAGGCTTACATCTATGTTGGTTACATTTTTTTGGTCTTTTGAGATTCAACGAACTGGGTGTTGTTGAAGCTTTATCTTTTGGGATGGAATGATCACAAGGTATCAAAGTAAAAAGAATACAGGAAACAATACAAAGAGCATTGCCTTAGTGATCCACATGGGATTGGAGATGGGCCACCTTGAAGGCTACTTTATTGGCTTGCACTCAAATTTGCTAAAACATATTGGAGGTTATCATAAATTTGGACTAATTAGAAAATGTTTATCAACTTAATTATTCTACAAGGATGTGTCCCGCAAAAGACAAGGCATTTCTGAAATGGTAACAACTACTAGACGTGAGGATGGGAACAGGATGTCTCATGTCACATTCTGCCACCACTTAGGGGATGCATCCTTGGGACATTTCCCTTTCAAAGGGGATTTTTTTGAAATGAACCCCTTGTTGGTGGTGTTACAAAATGCTAGGAAGCATAGTTGGAAAACTCGGACTTGGCAAAAATTCGCCAAGGCCTGAAAAAAAAATTCGGGAAAAACTCGGGGACTGAAAAACTGCTTTAATTTAATTAGAAATGCAATTTTTTTGCAAAATTCAATGAGAAGATGCATCCAATGAGTCAATTAATGAGAATACAAAAGAAACAAGCTGAGTCTAGATATATTTAAACACAAAGTGGGTACAAAATCGCATTCTCATGAGGAATACTGATGGTGTGAAGCAAAATAGTAAATAGTTTCTGTAAAACTAAAAGTAAATACATCATTACAAATTTACAATTACATCTTCTTCTTTCCAACTCTAGTAAAAACTAAGGGAGAGGTACAACAAGAGGGTATAGTCCTAGAAGCCTGCACTGGGTGTGACTGTGTTGTTATATGGAGCCTAAGTAGACTCGGAGGTTAATTTTTCCCCACTTCTATCGGTGCGGTTTCCTCCTAGATTTCTTCAACAGGGGTTTGAGGGCAGCACCCCTAAGATGGGGTCAAGGGGCAGCAGTGGGAGTTATTTTTCCCCCTCTCAGCATAAAAATGAACTTGACTGTGCCATTTTTTTTGCTTTATGCGGTTATGCACAGCAGCGGCTGAGTTTTTCCATCGGACTCGCCAGTTCAACATTCCGCTTTTAATCGATTGCAATCAGCTAGCAAGGGCTTGGAAGCCATGTAAGTCCACTTTCCTCCTCTACTCACAAGCCAAATCGCTGCAATCAGAAAACAGTGAGGAAAAATCCCCTTTTTTTTCCCTTTTTAACGTAGAGGAAAGATGCGGACGAGTTTTTATGAAAAAGTCGGCAAATTTTTTCTGCGAGTTTTTCTGGGTTTTACTTGCTGGCCAAAAAAACTCTGCGATTAATCGCCTTTCGGCGATTACTCGGCCAGTGTTCCGTCTATGCTAGGAAGTACTTAGGATAGCATGGAAACTTGATGAAGTGCCTAAAATGTCTTAGAAACTTTGGGATGTCCATGTAGTTTCTCTGTGATGGGATGTCTATTTAGTTTATCTAAGATCTGATAATGATTCTTATCTGTGACAGTTTTGAGTAGACAAACAACACAATGGCATGTACAAATGGTTGACTTTGGAAGAAAGATGGAATACTTACATGGCTTTGAAGGCAAAATTGACTATCAAAATGCTTGTTACTATTTTGTTTACTGGAATGGACACTCTCTTATCCTAACTTTAGGAAGTTTATGTTCAAAGATTTCTTAATTTGTATGTCACTGACACATCGAGCATTGTTGAGAGTGGAGGAAGCAATGGAGATGGGGTGCTGGTGGATATTCATTCTTATCCAATTTTTGTAAATGTTTACGATTTTTTGTTGACTGCTATTAGGAGTCTCTGAAAAATCATCTGTTAGAACTAAGAAAATAGAGAAGAAAACAAATAAAATGATACAAGAGTGACAATAGAACCATATCCAATTGCATCCATCCTTATTATTTTAGAATAGTTGGATTCTTCAACTTCAGTTTTAGTTCTCCAAAGAACAAAGATTTGGATAAAAATAGTGAGGTTTTTATGTTGAAGAAAACAAAACAATAGAATTATGAAAAATGATGTGCACCATGAAGGTTTGTCTGGTCTCAAAGCCCTTGAACCTTGTGAGGGCTGCTGTCCATTGACCCTCACTTTGATTATCATGTTATACGTGCATGTGTGTGCTTCCACCCATCAGCTCCTTGCCATCCCCAAATTTGGGTCAATGGTTCCTTGTCCTTGAAACTTGTTCTCAATGTTTCCCCTTCTCTTGCCCTTGAATCTCCATTAAACATAGATTATTTGCAAACAAGGCAGAATTTCTGTCTTTCAAATGCAAAAAAAATATCCAGTTGGAAAATATGTTAGATCCATGTGAATCATGATGGAAGCCCAAACCCATCTCCTAGAAAAGGCTTTAAAAAACATGAATCCATTCGGAAAACATGCCACAAGCTTGGCCCATCTCCTAAAAGAATATTGTGCTGAGTAAAAGATTAGGCTGGAAAGGCTTGGAAAGCACAAATCCATGAGCAAATTGACTCTACTATGGTTCAACACTATAATAAATGCTTAAGAGTTTCAAATTAATAGTGTGAAAGGCACTTAGGATTTGAAATTCATAGACAAAGGTATTTGCCAATAGACAAGCCTTCGTATAAAACGTAGTTTTACAAATTGCAGATTACTTGTGTGATTCATAAGATTTTTCATAGGCAAGAAACAATCTGATTTACTTATAGGCGAGTTCCAAAAAAATTTGTATTGAAAATTGCTTGAGTACTTTGTGAGTTTGTAGGTTAAACTCATAAGTCAAGTTTTTTCCATGTCACCAAGTTTGAGTCAAAATAGGGTCTATCAAGTTTTGTTGTTGTCATGACTTTTTGAATTTTGGTATAAAATACACCAGGATAAATGGGAAAAGCTTAGGCTTCACAACTAGATTCCAAATAGCGTGAAATCTCCAACTCTAGGTTTAAGTATATGAAGGAAATGAACTTCTCATTCAATTATTGAATCATAGGCAAATGAGGAGGGATTGTCTCCTTTAGTAGGAGAGTAATTATATGGGGGAGTGTTCACAGTCACTTCCAATCCTTCCACCACAATTTGATTGAATAGATATTTTGTGTTGCAAATTGAAAGGCACAACCTTGAGGAAAACTTGAGAGGCACAACCTCGAGGATAACTTGAAAGAATTCTCTATCTTGATTGCTTAGGTTGAACTTGGTTTTGGCCTCGGGCCAAGAGACCCAACAAGAGGTAGACTTAGCAAAGAGATCTCAAATAGCTCAAATGCCTCATTTAAAAAAAATAGAGGGATAACATCCATGAAATCATCCTATGGAACATCTTGTGAGGTATTGATTGAAGAACATCACAAAGAGTGAATTGTTTGAAAGTATATTATGCAAATTATTGCCATTTGAAATAAGCCAAGGTTTAAAGGCTTCTCAAGCTTTTAGCCACAAATGTTCAACAATTTTGAGCACCTAGTTACTGGGTCCAGTCTAGTAGTATTTATTTCAATAATGTAGTTATTGGATACGGTCCACTTCCTATATGTCGATCCCCAACAATGATATGTTATGCCACCCGATGAAGTGATACCCTCAAGCCCACCCCACTGTGCTCATGAAGATAGTCACATGACCCGAACAAGCACAATGCACACAAGAGCAGTAGGCTAACACTCATGCTGTACAGGTGCATGCAATCAAGAAGGCATGACATAATCCAATGCAACTCTTAGACTGAAAGATATAAGTCTATATATCAGGGTCACTACTCAGACCTATACAATGGTTTGATGCAGAGGCTCAAGAGTGGGAGTATTATCGTATGGCATGAGGTGGCCCTTAAGGATTTGAGCAATCCTTCTCAAACAAGGAGGCTCTACTAAGCCTTTGATCAACGTCTGCAGATGACTAGGCTAAGTCGTATTTTCAATCAACGTCCATAGATGGCCAGATACTATGCCTTCAATCAACGTCCTCAGACGGCTAGGCAAAGACATACCTTCGATCAACATTCTTGGATGACCAGGTAGTCTTTTTAATTCTTTATTAATATGTTTTTACCCCATTTATTTATTTAGCTATCACTTTATTAAGGACTCTCCAAGGGTTACCCTGGCGACCCCTTTGTGTCCCAACCCGCCTTAGAGAGCCACTCCACTTCACTCCACTACTCAAAGTTCAAACAAGTTCATCTCGTTACAACAACGAGGCACTATGCAAACCAATGCAATAAAATTACGTACAGAAAAGACTCAAAAGTCAAAAGCCATGATGAGACATGTTGAGCTCAATTGGTCTCAAATCGAGAGCACAGGTCTCTCAAAGATCTTGTGTATTGCATAACTTGATTATGCCAATGATACGGTCTCAAACACGAATCATCGATAAAGCCATAAATGCAATCTCAAACATTGCATAGAAAAGCCATAAAGCAAGGGCAAAAGTTTGTGCATGAGAGCATGCCCAAATGACCATAACTATGAGAGGACGATCTCAAATCCCTCCACCAAAAGATTCCCACAAACAAAGTCCCTTATCCCATATAATAATCACTCATAAAATCCCTCAAAATCCAACTTTAATCAAAACACAATTTGGACCAAAACCAGTCCCAAGCCATTTCTGCCATTGAAGGCCAACAAAAGCTTCAAAATTCAAACTTGGATTTAAGCAAAACAAGGAAAACCCATTGGTCTTTCGTTGAACAACACCACATCCATCCAATAAAATTCTCAATCCGGGCACACACAAAAAAATGGCCAGCATAATTGTATATGGATTCACATTCCAAAATACCAAAATATATATAAAGCATGAAAGCCTAAACAGGTATGGAAGCAACTCAAACATGTGGGGAAAGACATAGAATTCATCCCACAAATCAAATGCATCCAACATTTAACAATTAATTGAGAAACGAAAGAAATATGAAGAATTATACCTCAACAATGGAGTAAGCCACAAATGGAAGGGAAATTTCGAAACCCCATGGAATTGAGCAAGAATTTTGGCAAAGCGGAGCAAGTACGACGCAAATCCAATGAGCTGATGCCCACAAAAATCCGGTGACCAATTCAAACCCAACAAGGAAAAGATCAAATTCTCTAAAAAGGTTTTGGAGCAAAATCCATCTCCCAAATTTCACAAGTCTGGAAATGAACTCTTTTTCCACAATATAAAGTCACTTTTTCCCCCAAAAGTCAAAAGGCTAAAATAAAAGCACTAAATTAAATTAAATCAAATACCACAAATCTTCCAAAACCCAACTCTTTTTCCACAATATAAAGTCACTTTTTCCCCCAAAAGTCAAAAGGCTAAAATAAAAGCACTAAAATAAAATTAAATCAAATACCACAAATCTTCCAAAACCCACTAGATTATTTAATCAATTCCAATTAAATGGAATAACACTTGGCAAATTTGCCTGTAAATATAAAATAACCACTTAATCAACAAAATCAGCATATAATTAACTCACTTAATGGCGACAATTGTGGACACATGACTATGCACAAACATCACTGGTCTAACTCAATTATGCAATATCAGTCTGGACTTTAGCCATATGGTAACCGAAGGCATAATACTGAAATTCAAATTATAGATACATTGTCCATATAGGAATGACATTGGCTAAATGTCATGAATGACCAATGTAACTATCTCTTGTGCTATTGTTGGGGATAAGACACGCTCAGACCTGTGGAATCAGGTGGAGTCGATGTCTGGTACATGCCATCACTACAACATACACACATCAAGTGTAGCTACTCATATGATAAATAGCCGAAACACATATATAATAATCCAGAAATGAAACTATTTATAGAACGTTTTTAGCAGCATAATCATTCTTATGTATTTGAATATTACAAAACCATTCCTTTCATATTTAATCCTCAATAAACATCATAAGTAATTATTTCATTTAAATCAAAGTATTAAATTGCAATTACAACAATAATGAGCATATATCAAATAAATCCCAAATCAGATAATAATCAAGCATGGTAAAACACAGTATCACAGTGACCACTGACACATACATCAGTGAATCAGTAATAACATCTTAATAACCACTGGCACATACATCAATAAATCTCATGAAACCACATTAAGGTAAACATAATCAAATATCCTCAGATATGAAATAAACTAGATATCATCATATAACATCATGTCACATCACATAGAGTCATCATGCATATATGATCATCACTGAATTGCAAGTAATCTACCATATACAACAGCAGTGATATCAATATGAACAAAAAGAATCATTGCTTTACTTGGTGCATCTCACAATGCCAATACCAAAATATTATCATATGAATAGTCACAGAATCAAAATAAACAAGGACAGAATGGAAGCATGGGAGACAGTACAATGAGTCCTCCAAGATTGATTTTTACTTGCTTAATGTAAACATCATGTTGGACATACTCTTATGCATAGTATTCAAAAGTATTGCTTTTGCATCAGTGCCTTTACTTTTTCATTAATGCCAACTAACTGATCTAGTAGGTAGTGAAACTTATATGATCTGCCATTTTTGTACTTATCCATCTTCAATCCATACAATCTCTGCCTGAATGTCATCTTGGCACTTTATGCTTCAAATCCAAAAAGCTTGTTTAATGACTCCAAAATCTCTTTTCCATGTTTCATGAAATCCACATGGTGTAGGTATGCTTTTGACAAGCCAAGGCCAATAGTCCCTAATGTTTTTTGATTTTTTTTCCACTTAGCAAGTTCATTTGCATCAATTGTTGAGACTGAGTTTGGTTTGACATCCCAAAAATCTTTTTTAATCAGGTGTAACTGCATCTGTATTTGCCATGAATGAAAATATCTACCTTCAAATTTCAATGAAACTTAATTTATCCATGATCACCCCCTTAATCAAATGAAAATCAAAGGTACTGGGCTCCATTGATAATACAGCTTGAAATGATTGACACTTCTACAAATAATAATACTCTTCCATTTTTAAATAACTATTTCAACTACATATAAATATTGAAACAAATAATTCAACATTTACGTAAAAAATAATTTTACTCTATTAAATTAAACTGTTGATGAATTTAAGGAGGATAATTTACCATTATCTCGTAATGGTGCTTGAAGGATTTTAATTGGAACTTTTATATGGTGTTTCTTCCCTTATGGCTAGCTATTTACTGATACATCGATATACAATCAAATGTTTATAGCATGTTAGGAAATTAGATCTTGGGAATATAATTTTACTGTTGGTATATATACTGTACTGCTCTTTATTTTTGATGCTGATATATATTATATTGAAATATATTAATGTCTGCAGATGAGATTGAATAAGCAATGAACGTTGTGACTGATTGTATTCAAATCGCATCTGCAGGCATTAATATATATATTGTGATTAGTCACGTCTTGGAAGATCGTGACTTCTCACGATGAACCGTCACATACTAAACCGTGCATCTCTTGTGTTAACGGTCGCTGTTGTTAACACAAGCGACTGTTAATACACCCGATAATACTTGTAATGTATATCGATTCCATCGTGACCGATAATGCTTGGTTAATACGATTCCATCGTGACTTATAATATCAATGCATTATAATATTATCATTACTATATTAACAATATAATAATGATAATAATATAATAATATATATCACTAACTCTTCATTATAATAATATATATATATATATATAACAATACGAATGAAGCTATATCTTAACACTCCCTCTTAGCGAAAGAGTATTAAACATCAGAGTCTATCATGACATCCGCCACTTCGGGACACACAAGTTAATTGTAGTCTCGTCATGAAAATAGACTTGAATATCATGATATCCGCACAGTCGGGACACACAATTAAGTAGTCAATCATGATTATTACACAACAAGTAATAACAAGAGTCAAGATATCCGCATAGTTGTGACACACAATTAAGTAGTCAATCTTGACACTTTGGTTAACTATTTACAAGATCGTCACCTTGAAATATTAACCCACATTTAAAAATGATCATTTTCACACAATATTGCAATATATATATATTTTTTATATATTTATTCATGAATAAAAAACTTACAAGTAAGAGGAATTTAAACCATACATTACAACTTGATCATGCCAAGTTTGTTTCTGAAGTATTCTGTCTTCAATTTTGCAAGAGGCTTAGTGAAAATATCAGCATTCTGTTCTTCAGTACTAATGACTCTAGCTTTATGATATTTCTCTCTACCATATCTCTTATATAGTGATATGGAATCTCGATATGTTTGGATCTGTTATGAAAAACTGGATTAACAGATAACTTGATACAACTTTGATTGTCACAGTGAATTATAGTTGGATTTAGAGGTTTTCCAAATAATCCAAATAGTAACTTTCTTAACCATACAGCTTCACGTGCTCCCATGGATGCTGCCATGTATTCAGCTTTAGTGGAGCTTAGTGCTACTGCTGACTGTTTCCGGCTGAACCAAGAGATCATAGCTGACCCAAGACTAAAACAACACCCTGTAGTGCTTTTCCGATCAGTTGTACTTCTAGCCCAATCAGAATTAGAATAACCTTGAAGTTTGATTTCTACCTTTTCATATTTTAGCCCAAATCCAATAGAGCCTCGTAGGTATCTCAGAACGTGCTTAGCTGCCATTAAGTGTATTTTCTTGGGTTCACACATAAAGTGACTCAATACATTAGTTGCATAGCAGATGTTAGGTCTAGTGTTCACTAAGTGCATAAGAGATCCAACAATTTCTCTATATAAAGTAGGATCAGTGGGTTCAGACTCCTCTGCTTCAATTTTGAGTTTGTGCAAATTTGTTTCCATAGGTGTGGATAAAGGCTTACATTCCATCATTCCAAACCTGGTTAGTATATCAACAGTGTACTTTTGTTGATTTAGCAAAATATAGTCTTTCTTTTGACAAACCTCCAATCCTAAGAAGTAATGTAAGAGTCCTAAATCCTTCATGTCAAATTCAGCAGTTAGCTCTTGCTTACATTTTGCAATAAGATGATCTTCTCCTGTTATTAAAAGATCATCTACATAAAGAACCAAAATAACCATGTTGCCATCTGATATCTTGAAGTAAATGTTAGGATCTGCATCATTTTTAGAATATCCTAACTTTGAAAGATAGTTGTTTATTCTTTCATACCAAGCTCTAGGAGCTTGTTTTAATCCGTATAGTGCTTTCTTTAGTTTGCATACATATTTTGATGCTTCATGTATAATGAACCCTTCTGGCTGCTCTAAGTATACTTCTTCTTCAATAGTGCCATTTAGAAATGTTGTTTTTACATCCATCTGGTGTATCTTCCACCCTTTAGAGGCTGCTATAGCAATAATGGTTCCGACTGATGTATACCGAGCTACAGGAGCAAATGTTTCTTCATAATCAATACCTGCTTTCTGTGAGAACCCTCTAACAACAAACCGAGCTTTATGTTTTTCAATACTTCCATTAGGAGCATATTTAATTTTGAATAGCCATCTAGAAGAAACAACAATTTTGTTTTTAGGTCTAGGTACTATGTCCCAAACATCATTTTTTATTATGGATTGATATTCTTCAATCATTGCCTCTCTCCAAGCTTGATTAGATAATGCTTCCTTAGGATTTGATGGTTCTGAATTATTGATTTCAGTTATAAGAGCTGCATAACATTTCTGAGTTCTTGTCCTTTTATTTTCATGAGAGATTTCATTTGGTTCTACATTATTTTCTTTAATCATTTTCCTTGCCCATAATGGCCTTTTCTTGTCATTGATTACTTCAGTATTTTCATTTTCAATGATTGGTAGTTCAGGTTCTTCCATATCCTCCCTCTCAATTTCAGCTGTGTGATCTTCTATCTCCGGGATGTTATCCTCTTCAAAGTTTTTAAATGTGTTATTTTCTTCGAATTTTACATCTCTACTTATCTCAACAGACTTTTGTCCTGGAATATAGATTCGATACCCTTTTGTGTTTTCACTATAACCAACAAGTATGCCTCTCTTACCTGATGGTACTAGTTTAGTCCTTTTTTCTTTAGGTACATGAATGTATACTGGACATCCAAATATCCTGAGATGACTTAGATCTGGCTTGATCCCTGTGAATGCTTCTTCTGGTGTTATGTTTTCTAGTATGGAGTGTGGACACCGATTTTGAATATATATCGCTGTATTTGAAGCTTCTGCCCAGAATGAAGTATGTAGGTTTTGATCGAGCATCATGGCTTTTGCTGCTTCGATTATGGATCTATTCTTCCTTTCTGCTACTCCGTTTTGTTGAGGATTATACGACACAGTATACTCCCTCTTAATCCCAACAGAATTACAGAACTCTTTAAATATGACAGATTTGTATTCACCTCCATTATCTGATCTTATTACTTTTATTCTCGTATGTTTGATTTTCTACTAGTGCTTTGAATTCTCTGAATTTAGATAGTACCTCACTTGATTCTTTAACCTTAAGAAAGTATATCCAGGTTTTCCGAGAATAGTCATCAACAAAGATAATATGGTATGGTGATCCTATTAAGGAAGGTGTTGACATGGGTCCACACAAGTTAGTATGGATCAATTCTAAGATTACTTTAGATTTGTGCTCACTTGTAGAGAACGATCCTTTTATATTCTTCCCTAGTGCACAACCTTTACAAATACCAGAATGATCAGCTTTTAAGTGTGGAAGTCCCGTAGTAATTTTGTTTATCATAGGTAGGGCATTATATATTAAATGTCCCAATCTCTTATGCCATAATTCACTGTGGTTTGTAATTTCATGAGTTAGTGCAGCTTTTTGGTCATTACATAGTTTGTATAGACTACCATCTCTTGTCCCTATGATTGTGGCATTTTTCATATTTGAATTCTTAGGCCATAATAGAACTTTGTCTTCATTAAAGGTGACACGAAATCCTTGATCTGCTAGTCCTGATATAGAAATTAAATTTCTTTTGATTTCGGGTACAAATAGAACGTCTTTTAGTTGTAAGGATACTCCATTCTTTAACTTGATAGTACAGGTCCCTAGTCCTTTTACTGGGTAAGTGGAGTTATCCCCAATAGTTACTTCTTCAGTTGAATAATTCTCAAGTGTTTCAAACTGATTTTTAAATCCAGTTATATGTCTTGATGCACCACTATCAATTATCCAGGTTCTATTGTTTGAATTTAGTTCACTTGAGAGAGCTGTAAAGAAAATTGGAATTTCTTTTGCTTCAGCTATAGTGGCTTGGGTCTTTTGTCTTTTAGGACAGTTTTGGTGAGTGTGCCCATATTTATCATATTTGTAACATTGAATTTTAGAAAAATCTCTTTTGTATCCCCTCTTTCGTTTGAAGGATTTTTTCTTTTTGTTGTGAGACTTGGTGTGGAGAGCTTGTGTTTCTCCCTCTTTCTTTGAACCCAGTCCTCTGGAGATGAGTCTTGATTCTTCCTGAGTGCAGTCGTTTTTAAGTTGATCAAATTTTGGTGAGGGTGGACGAGAGCTTATACATTGTATGAAATTCTCCCAAGATATTGGTAATCCCCTTAGTGCTATTAGAGATAATTCCATGTCCTCTATATTGTTACCAATTGAGAATAGTTGATCTTGAATTTCAGCAATTCTTAGGAAATAGGATGTAACTGTTTCTCCTTTATTCATCTTTATGCTTAATAGTTGTTCCTTCAAGGTTAATATTGGACTTGTATTGTTTATTTCATATGATTCTTGAATTTTCTTAAAGACTTCATATGCTATGGTTAGTCTTGCTATACTTGCGAGAATGGAATCTTTAACTGAATCAACGATTAATTTCTTAGCCTTATTGTTTCTTCTTTTCCAAGTTGTTTTCTCTGATTTGTCTGTAGGCATCTCTTTTTCAACTTCTATAAATGACTCTAATTCCAGTTCTTGTAATAGTGTGGTGATTCGAATTTTCCATGATAGAAAATTTGAAGCTCCTTCCAATCTATCTTCCATTCTGATTACGGTAGTCATTTTGATGATTTATGGTAACTCTGTTTCCTTTAAATATTACTGTTTATTTTATATTCCAGTTAAAGAACAATTCAGAAATTAATTCCTTTTAACGTGGCTTTGATACCATGTTAGGAAATTAGATCTTGGGAATATAATTTTACTGCTGGTATATATACTGTACTGCTCTTTATTTTTGATGCTGATATATATTATACTGAAATATATTAATGTCTGCAGATGAGATTGAATAAGCAATGAACGTTGTGACTGATTGTATTCAAATCGCATCTGCAGGCATTAATGTATATATCGTGATTAGTCACGTCTTGGAAGATCGTGACTTCTCACGATGAACCGTCACATACTAAACCGTGCATCTCTTGTGTTAACGGTCGCTGTTGTTAACACAAGCGACTGTTAATACACCCGATAATACTTGTAATGTATATCGATTCCATCATGATCGATAATGCTTGGTTAATACGATTCCATCGTGACTTATAATATCAATGCATTATAATATTATCATTACTATATTAACAATATAATAATATATATCACTAACTCTTCATTATATATATATATATATATATATATATATATATATATATATATATATATAACAATACGAATGAAGCTATATCTTAACATAGCAGAGCAAAGATTTCTCATGGCTTTTCTTCCGTTATTTTTGTCTGTGTTGCACCCAGAAATCACATTCACTCCCCTCATTTTCCATGCAAAATTGCTCTTTCATAATGCAATATGTATTCAAAACATTTTTGGGTTTGTTCTCCTCTGTCTAAGCTTTCAGAACATTTTGAATTTTTTATTTTTCATAAAGAATTGAGAGAAAAATCTTATTTTTAAGGAACAAACAGTGAAGGAAATAGTTGGATGCTGCACTTTGAAACCATATAAGAAAATTTGGGCATAAATTATAGAATCTAAATAGAAAACTTTGCATATAATACTATACTTTTATTCTCTTTTCTTATTCAATAGTATATATATATATATATGTATATTCCACCAAGCTCTCGCACTAAATCTGGATGGGTTGTTCAACCAACTTAATTCTCTCCCTCCTGTTTTCACTCCTAAATCTCTACTTGTGTTAACAACTCATGTATGCTATTATGCTGAATCAGTATAATACATTTTTAAGTTGTTCTAAAGACAATTCCAAACAATTATTCTCATACCTAGAACAGCTATGCGAGTGGTTACAACTTACTATAACTCACGTTTATTTTAATAGAGCACAAATTATTATTGTAACCCATGTGAACCTTGTTGTCTTTGTTGCTAGAATTGTGGGACAACTTAGTGATGGCTATTGTAAGCTACTAAGCACTGCTTCAAAATTTGTGCTTGATGAGGTAGTGGTTGCTTTACTCCTAGAGTGATGAGGCGAAAAGCTTCCAAATCTGATATATTAGAATTTGAGTATATATCATATTATATTGTATAAAATTCAAATAATTTAATATATTACATAAAACATATTGTATTTATATATTTAAATGTGTAGTATGGTCATAGAAAAATTTTATGATTTGTAATTTTTGATTTGTCTATGAACTGTTTTGAATTCTAATTTTGATCTATATATGCAGGAAAACATTAATATGGTTCCTAAATTTAGTAATATGCATTTTTAAAGCATATTTTAAAAATTAATATATATTTTAATGTTCAATAAATTTGTTTTGTTATTGCTGAGTTTTTAGACTTTTTGGGTCTGCCGAGTAATTGTTGAGTCTGAGTTCTTAAACTAAGGTATGCACAATCACAACAGCTACAAGGGGACGTGCAAATACATTACCCCTCAAGGCTCAAACGAATAGTGAGTGGTATGCACAACCACCAAACTTGACTAAGTGCACCCCAATAAGAAGACATGTTATAATTTGCAAGTGGACATGCACATACTCAAACCATTGGTTAGAAAACCGAAGTTAAGTTTATTTAACCTTTTCTAGTTTTGTAATTACATAAAGTAAGAAAATTCTTAGGATAAATTATATTTGTAATGTCTCCTTTTTGGTTTTGCCCTAGTATTTGCCCTAAAAATCACAATTTCAAGCCAAGCAAGGAATGAAATCGAATTAGAGATATCATTTATCAATTAAATTGTTGAACAAGATAGATCTTGGTTGAGACCCCACAATCATGTTAGGCAATCAGTGAAAAAGTACAATACATAATATCAATATTACTTTTAGGGTTGAGAACACATATTTATAATCATCTCAATCACGTAATTTCTATAATTTATTATTTAGGTTCAATCATAATGGCCCGGACAACGGAACATGATAGGGTGCCCAAAGCGACTCTCTACCCTAGGCCCAGTGAGGACACTTGTATCTGCTCTTCCTACTCGTGCCACTTTATTCATTGTCTACGATTGAGATCCCATTGAATCCATCTCAATAATCAATTATTGTTGAGGTTGGTGGGAAAGTCACAACAGGGTGTCTGGAGTGTCCTTTTCGAAACTCAAGAGTGGGGCAGTCCTTGCATCCCCTTGGCCTCATTGGACTATCTGTCACCACCATTAGGTGACATGCTTAGAAGAGGAGCTCATACCAGTTTCTCCCTCCTTGTACTCCTTTCCTAACCTCATGGTTGGTTGCAGCAAATTGACAGACAGATTGGAAATCTAGTCATTCTATATAATTGCCAATATCAATTTACTAAGGATTATTCATCAAATACATTATTACACTTATATTATAGCCCATATATCAACAATATGTAACACATACATATTTATGCATATCACAATTGAACAGTAATGCTACAGCCTGAAATAGACAATGATTTACTGATCTGATTGCTTATATATAGATGCTAGGGGTCGATCTGCTCTTGTAGGTGCTGTTGCTTGATCGATATTTTTTTTTCTTTTATCCGATTAATTCTTTATCTACGTCTGACTGCTGCCCTTTCTCTCCTTCCGGTTCCCTCTGTATATATCTCCTAATCATTTATGAAGGGTAACGTCCCTTGTAGACAGCTGCCTCTCCACAAATGGACACAACTATTCATGATCGCTGCCTCATTAATTCTTAGTTATTTCAACTAATTGCTAGTCGGTGGTTACACTAATACATAACAATAATAATTGCTGTTCTAATAGAAACCGCTGCTCCGGTAATGGTCACTGCTAACAGGGGAATTGCATTGCTGTCTAGTAATCTAGCTGCTGCTCATTGGTTCTGATTTCTGTTGCTATTCTAGGAAAAAGTCGTGAAGTCTTAGTGCAAGACAATTTTTTTCCTTTTTAATTTTTCTGTCATGGCGGGAATATGACAGTCCGCGCTTCCCGAGATTGCTTGTCCTCAAACAATAATTGGGTAAGTGATTCAGCTGTACTACTGTAATATTGTATCAAGCTGTTAATGAAGGTATTGGAAATTTGCTACGTTTCTCATTTAAGACAAGATTTCTCTCATCATTTATAAATATAAAGACCATCTCGGATTGACCCATGTTTGTACAATATCCTAGATATTTTCTTGCATTATCATATATTAAAATAGAGATTAAAAGCAGGGCTCACATTTATGCAGTGTTCTATGAAGATGTTCCCCAAAGGAACCTTAGGGGACACTTTGGAGAGATATTAAGTTGACACATTACCATTTTTACCGTGGAGATTGGCTGGATAATCTGTTTTTAGGTCTTGGTGTTGTATCTACCAGATTTGCTCCTCCGAAAAACTCCATTTTTTTATTGTCCCTTCTTTGGATTTAAGATATTTTTCATCGTATCTTGTTTTCTTGCTTGGATTTCCTCTTGCTTCTTTGTTGGCATTGTCTCCATAGTACATGCTTGGTTTTTCTTTCCACATATGTGTCTTGCCTCCCAATTTTCTTTGCGCTTGTACTACAAGTTCTTTCTTTTGAGGCCCCTTCAGTTGAAAATATTCTCAAGCTTTGTAATGTCCCATGTGCGGGTTGTGTTCCTCATAGCCACATGTCCGGGGTTTGCGTAATTGGGGGTGGTCCCAACTCTCAGATGCTTTGGTGATGGGAGATGTTCCCCACACCCTTAACACCCTGGGTAGCCGCCCTTACCACCAGGCCGGTCTTTTGATGTAGTGGTTGGGCCTTAGTGGTATTAGAGCCAAGGTCTCGAGGTTGAGACCCGCGCAGCGTGGTGGGCTGTAATGTCCCGTGTGTGGGTGGTGTTCCCCGTAGCCACGTGTCCGGGGTTTGTGTAATTGGGGGTGGTCCCCACCCTCAGATGCTCCGGTGATGGGAGATGTTCCCCACACCCTTAACACCGTGGGTAGCCGCCCTTACCACCAAGCCGGTCTTTTGGTGTAGTGGTTGGGCCTTAGCCTATAATATTCTATCTACCTGAACTGTGTAATAATTGCGAGAAATTTGACCTCTTGGATATAAAGAAAGCAGTTTATCTTATTGAAAGTATGCTAGCAATCGTTTTGGTTCCAATTACTTAGAAATGTCGAGTCATATACAATAAATTTACTAGAGCCTTAGAACTGTAGGCAGAATTAACTACACGAAGATACCGCAAAGTTTTGACACACAGAATTTGAACTATATTGATATTCAATTATGTTACATTCTCAGGCATAAATCATACTAAATCTTTCAGCATCCAATTCTAGAAATTATAATATCAAAACTGATAACTATATAAGCTTGGCTATCATCGTGCACTTGATGTATTGATAGCAGCGACAACTTGGAGCGGCTGTTATGTAATGTCCTAGTGCGCTAGTTGCCTGCACGCGTCGCGTAGACTCCTAGTGCTATGACTGCTACGCGAGGATCCCAAGGATACCGCACTGGTCTAAGTCCCCGCTTCTTATAGTTGAGAGCACCCGAAAATGTCACAATACCAGTCACCGGTTTGGACGTGCCAAGGTTGCAGCCAGCTCGACCACTTGCTGAGTCTAACGGCTGTGTGACGTCTCACTGGGCATGAACCACAAGCTATCCTCCACACACACAACACTTAACAAGATACCACCCGCAGACCCATTCCAATCACCCGTCAAACAATTTGTGCAACACCTAACACTCAGTCTTCAATCGTTTTTCCAAGAGTCACTGCCCTCTCACGTCGACTTGTTGTTGGTGGAGGTGTCGACTGTGTTGTAAACACACGCTGGAATCCACAACTCGTGTGGCTAGGTGTAGGAAGGAATAACAGACTCAGCCAATGCAAATAGTTCATCCTAGAATGTAGTATAAGTGCAGTCTTCTGGTTATGATATTCTGTTACACAACACCCTGTCACTAAGTTTGATTATGTCACTGCTCGGGCCTCCTCAATCAATAAGATGTCAATGTCAAAGATTTTGATGCATGCATGTGTATTCTTTGAAACAATCAATGCCGAGAATGGAAAACTCCTCCTTATCGCTGTGAATCCAGACTTATTCGAATCACCACAAACAACTACCTTTCTCTGTAAATAATGCTGCAGTTGAAACATTCATTCTTACTAGTTCATTGGAGCCCAAATGCGAAATCTGTGTGATCTCACCAAGTTAGAGATGCTGGGGCTATGTCCAACATCTCAATCTTCTCAAGGGGCTACGTCCTCAAGAAAGACCATTCACAAATGCAACCAGATTTTACTTTTCTTTGTTTATAAATTTCATGGTGCTTTTCCCAAGGCGTACCTTTTTCTTTTATAACCTCGAAGTGAGGGAAAGCACAGAAAACTAAGACATGTGGGATAAAAGAGCTCACTTAAGTCACTTTTATAAAATAAAGTAACTTTAAGTCATCAAGTGACATTATAATATCACTTTATAAAATAAAGTGATTTAACTTTAGAAATAGAGCCCAAAGATTAAATATTCGCCCACTGAAGCTTGTGACTGGCTGACATCCTCTAAAAAGAAGCCATTAGCCTATCCGATGGGAAGATAGACTAATCAGGTGCCATAATGGCCTACTACGGAGAAGGGGACATTACAATCCTCCCTTCTCGGGATTGCTTGCCCTCAAGCAATCTCAACGCAAGATGCTACAAAATGGACTCACCCTCTCATTTGGCATCCTCGAATCGACAATTCCTTCCATCAAATCAAGTACTCTCGGATAGCCCTATTCTGCAGTTTACTTTCTCTAATCTCAATCACCTCAGCTGAAACCAAAACCAATTTACCTTCCTCATCAAGTGGGGGTAATCCATCTGAAGGGACTATCTGCTGCCCAATCGCCTTCTTGAGGCAAGATACGTGAAAAACATTATGGATCCCGCTGTCTGCTGGGAGCTCAAGCTCGTAAGCTACCTCGCCAACTCTCTTAGAAATGCAATAGGGACCATAAAACTGTGGCTTGAGTTTCTCTGACCCACTCTTCTTCAATGAACTCTATCTGTATGGCTGAAGACGAAGGTAAACCATATCCCCTGCCTCAAAGCTCCTCTTTGTCCTATGTCGATCAACATACATCTTTTGCTGATTCTGTGCCCTCTGAATGTTCTCCCTAAGAGACTTAAGAATGTCCCGGTAATCCTGTAACCAGTCTCTCGCAATTGGAGCCCTGCTGCCCTGTAGAGCCAAATCTATAAAAGAAAGCGGCTTGCTGCCATAGAGAGCTCGAAATGGCGACATGCCAATAGTCATGTGGTAGGTGGAGTTGTAGCAAAACTCCCCCAAATACAACCATCGAACCCATTCTCTTTGTTGTCCGGCTACATAAATTCGGAGGTAGCCTTCCACCCATTTGTTCACAATCTCTGTCTGGACATCTGTCTGTGGGTGGTAACTGGTACTATGAGTCAACTCTGTGCCTGCCAATGTGAACAACTCTTGCCAGAAGGTGCTGAGGAATTTACTGTCTCTGTCGCTCACAATGGTCTTGAGAAGACCATGCAACCTAAAAATCTCTCGAAATAACAATTCAGCTACCTATGAAGTTGACCAATCTGCTGCGATAGCAAAGAAATGAGCGAACTTGGTGAGTTTGTCGACCACCACAAAGATACTGTCCTTGCCCTGCACTCTCGGTAAACCAGTAATGGAGTCCATCGAAATTCCTTCCCACTTCTGAGTTGGAATGGGAAGGGGCTGCAATAACCCGGCCGGATGCTCGTGCTCGAACTTGTTCTGCTGACAAGTTTGACACTCTCTGACATGCTGAAGGACATTGTCCTTGAGGCCCTTCCATGAGAATCTCTCCCTGACTTGCCTGTAAGTTTTGAAGAACCCTAGATTTCCTGTTGTGGGCGCATCATGAACAACCCTCAGTATCTTAGCCTTAAGCTTAGAGTCAGGCACTAGGTAGATCCTATCCTTATAGAAAATAATGCCATCCAGTACCTTGTACCTACTATTTGGAAGCTGCCCATCCAACAACTGACAAGCTTGAGTATTCTTAGAATACTTAACTAGCAAAAGAGATTTCCAATCAACGAAGATCTCTAATAAAACACAACAAGCCGCTACTGGAGGTCTCCTGGAAAGTGCGTTAGCCACAATGTTATTCTTCCCTTTGACATACTCGATGTCAAAATCGTACGCTTGAATCTTATTGACCCACTTTTGCTGCCTTTGATTCAATTCTTTCTGTTTCAGGAAGTAGCGTAAGCTATTGTGATTTGTCTTGACTGTAAACTTGCCACCCACTAGATACTGTTTGAATTTAGCCAAGGCGTGCATAATGGCAAGCATCTCCTTGTCATAAGTGGAGTACAATCTCTCACTGTCCTTAAGTTTCCTGCTCTTGAATGCTATGGGATGCCTGTCTTGCATCAAAACTGCACCAATCCCATTCCCTAAAGCATCGCACTCTAGAACAAAGGAGCGAGAGAAGTCCGAAAGAACTAAAACCGGACAAGTACTCATGACTGTCTTGAGTCTATCAAAGACCACCTCTGCCTCATCTGTCCACCTGCAAGCCCCTTTCCGAGTAAGATCGGTGAGGGGAGCTGCTGTCTGAGAGAATCCCTTAACAAACCTCTTGTAGTAAGAACATAATCCAAGGAACCCTCTCAAGTCTGACACATTCCTCTGTGGTGGCCAATCCCGAATTGCCTGGATTTTCTCCTGGTGTACCTTAACTCCATCGACCCCTATCATGTGCCCCAGGTAGAGAATCTCAGTCAATCCAAACTCGCACTTGGATTCTTTCGCAAACAGAGACTCACTCTCCATGATGCTAAGAATCTCATCCAAGTGCCACAAGTGATCTGTCCACGTCTTGCTGAAGACCAAAATGTCATCAAAGAATACCAAGACGCTCTTGCGCAACTGCATTTTGAATATATGATTCATGGAAGACTGAAATGTAGCAGGTGCGTTAGTGAGCCCAAATGGCATCACTAGAAATTCATAGTGCCCATAGTGACATCTGAAAGCTGTCTTATGAACATCCTCACAGACACGTATATGGTGGTACCCCAATCGAAGATCTATCTTCGAAAAATAAACTGCTCTGTGCAACTCATCTAACAGTTCATCAATCCGGGGAATGTGATACTTGTTCTTGATGGTCCTCTTATTTAGTGCACGATAATCAATACACATGCGAAGAGTGCCATGCTTCTTCACCAAAACTACTGAAGAAGTGAAGGCGCTGGAACTGGGTCTGATGTGCCCCATATCTAAAAGTTCCTTAATTGTCCTCTCAATTTCTTCCTTATAGTGCCTGGGATGACAATAAAGGGTAGTAATCACGGGCTTGGCGTCCTCCTCCAACTCAATGATATGCTTAAAGCCCTTGTTTGGAGGTATGCCTGGAGGGATGTCCTCAAAAACCCGCTTGTGCTTATCAAGCACATCCTGTATGTCCATGTGAACCTGCTGGCCTGAATTTGGTGTGGGTCTAGAGGATATGAAACAATGGGCTGCCCACTCCATATCACTGTGTCTAATGATGGCCTCCATCTTGTGAGCTGAAACCAATCGTGATCCACCATCTGGCATGGCCTTAAGCATAATCAACTGATCACCTTGCATAAACTCTAACTATTTCAATAGTGTATCTCCCTAGGGTCTGTAGCTAGTGCATGCCCAAAATGGCGTCAAGACTATCTAAGTCAATGACGTAGAAATCAGCCTCTAGAAGATAATCCCCAAAGTGGATCGGAAGTCCTGAAATCTTCCTTGTACAGCTCAACAAATCTCTCCCGGCCACCTTTACCTCAAACTTTGAAATGCTGTCTATCTGGAGTCCTTCTTGGAAACCATAATGGTGCTGATAAAATTATGAGTAACTCCTGTATCTAGGAGGCAAATGATCCGCTATCCTCTAACCACTCCCTTGAGACGAAAAGAGTGACATGCGGGAATACTTGAGAGGGATGCTAGAGTAATAAGAGGTTGCTCTTGGGAAACCTCCCTCTTCTTCTCCTCTTCTTCTCCTCTTCGTCCTGAGCCTCCTCATCGCTGTCCTCAACATCGCTGCCTTCTTGCTGCTCACATTCCCCATCAACACCTCAATGAAATGTATCTTGCCTTTCCCAAGGCACCTGTGATCTGGAGTCCAAGGCTCTCTACAAGTGAAGCACAATTTCGTTCTTCTCAACTCATTCCTTGTCTCGAAGTCAAGTCTAGGGGGTGTGCTCTTATTCTGATTTTTATTCTTTTGAAACGAAGAGGATCCCTTGAAGGTTTTCTTTGGTGGCTGCAGAATGGAAGATGGCGAATCCAAGTCATGTGCTAACTTAATAGCGTCATCTAGTGTGCTCGGCTTGAGGACTCTAACCAATCCTTTGAATCTATCCCGTAGGTCCTCAATAAACAGCTTTAGCTTCCTCCTCTCAGACATATTCGGGACCATGATGGAAATCCTCTGAAACTCATCAATGTAGTGGTCCAAACACCCACTCTGTCTCAGTTGGGCTAACTCCTTGTAGTAAACCTCGATGTCCTTCTTGTCAAAATGGGTAATCAATTTAGTGCTGAAGATCTCATAAGATGTAATCAGCCCATGATTCTGGGTGACAAGGCCATGATGCTACCAGTCATATGTTGCACCCTCTAAATGCATGCTCGCAAACTTAATAGCTTCCGTTTAAGGGTCAGGAAGGTGTCTAGCTTGTGAATCCAAGCTCTCGCGGATGTCTTACCGCTGCCATCAAATGTAGGAAGGGCCAATTTATTCATCGCATGTTTTAGATCCTTGTTCTGACCCCTGGGTCTCCTGTCCTGCTCTGCCCTGCCAAATTCCCTCTTCTGTGCCATATATTGAACAAAGGTCAAGTCAGCCTTGACTCTATCAGGTAGCATATCCCACCCATCGTGCATGGCTAAAACATTATCAAGAAGTTCAACTGCTGCCTCGGGTTGTGCTATCTCCTCTGCATTATTCTCTGTGAAGGTAGGCGTAAGGGGCCTATCTGAAGTACGTGTACCTTCTCTAGCAGCTCGAAGTGACCCTACTATACTGCCTCCACCACTGTGATGGCTCAGGGTCGTCTTGGGTGCTATTGTCAACTACTGAATAACCCTGTAAGCTGATGTAACACATCAGCGATGTGATCCCGTCCCTCACGAATGGCCCTCAATGTTTCCCTGGCCTCTCTATCTGCTTCCTCTGCCATGCTTGTACCCCGAGTGCACTGTTCAAACAAAATCTCCTCGTCTGCCTCGGTATGATTGTCCTCAATATCAACCTATATTGAAGACTCTGGCTGTCCCTGTTCAACCCTGTTGTGTCTAAAATTATACTGTCTGTGCCTGCTATGCATGCCTACACAACATTGCTATAAGCTGAAAATAAATCTACTAGGCTGGCAAGACCAGTAGCTCTGATACCACTATAATATTCTATCTACCTGAACTCTGTAGTGATTGCGATAAATTTGAACTCTCGGATATAAAGAAAGCAATTTATCTTATTCAAAGTATGCTAGCAATCGTTTCGGTTCCAATTACTCAGAAATGTAGTCATATACAATAAATTTACTAGAGCCTTAGAACTGCAGGCAGAATTAACTACACAAAGATACCGCAAATTTTTGACACACAGAATTTGAACTATATTGATATTCAGTTACGTTACATTCTCAGGCATAAATCATACTAAATCTTCCAACATCCAATTCTAGAAATTATAATATCAAAACTGATAACTATATAAGCTTGGCTATCATCGTGCACCTAATGTATTGATAGCAACGACGGCTTGGAGCGGCTGTTATGTAATGTCCAAGTGCGCTAGTTGCCTGCACGCGTCGCATAGACTCCCAGTGCTATGACTGCTACCCGAGGATCCCAAGGATACTGTACTGGTCTAAGTCCCCACTTCTTATAGTCGAGAGCACCCGGAAATGTCACAATACTAGTTGCCGGTTTGGACGTGCCAAGGCGGCAGCCAGCTTGACCACTTGCTGAGTCTAACGGCTATGTGATGTCTCATTGGGCATGAACCACAAGCTATCCTCCACACACACAGCGCTTAACAGGATACCACCCGCAGACCCATTCCAGTCACCCATCAAACAATGCACGTAGCACCTAACACTTAGTCTTCAATCGTTTTGCTAGGGGTCGCTGCCCTCTCACGTCGACTTGTTGCTGGTGGAGGTGTCGACTGTGTTGTAAACACATGCTGGAATCCACAATCCGTGCGGCTAGGTGTAGGAAGGAATAACAAACTCAGCCAATGCAAATAGTTCCTCCTAGAATGTAGTATAAGCGCAGTCTTTTGGTTATGATATTTTGTTACACAACATCCCATCACTAAGTTCGGTTATGTCATTGCTTGGGCCTCCTCAATCACTGAGATGTCAATATCAGAGATTTGGATGCATGCATATGTATTCTTTGAAACAATCAATGCTGAGAATGGAAAACTCCTCCTTATTGTTGTGAATCTAGACTTATTCGAATCACCACAAACAACTACCTTTCTCTGTGAATAATACTGCAACTGAAACATTCATTCTTACCAGTTCATTGGAGCTCAAATGCGAAATCTGTGTGATCTCACCAAGTTAGAGATGCTGGGGCTACATCCAATGTCTCAATCTTCTCAAGGGGCTACATCCTCAAGAAAGACCATTCACAAATGCAACCAGATTTGACTTTTCTTTGTTTATAAATTTCATGGTGCTTTTCCCAAGGCGTACCTTTTTCTTTTATAACCTCGAAGTGAGGGAAAGCACGAAAAACTAAGCCATGTGGGATAAAAGAGCTCACTTAAGTCACTTTTATAAAATAAAGTAACTTTATGTCATAAAGTGACTTTATAATATCACTTTATAAAATAAAGTGATTTAACTTTAGAAATAGATCCCAAAGATTAAATATTTGCCCACTGAAGCCTGTGACTGGCTGACATCTTCTAAAAAGAAGCCATTAGCCTATCTGGATGGGAAGATAGACTAATTAGGGGCCATAATGGCCTACTATGGAGAAGGGGACATTACAAGCTTCCATAGATTTTTGCTTTTGAAGCACAACTTCTTTTCTTAGTGTTCTTTTTCGTAAACATGTCCTTGTCATATTTTGCACTTTGAGAAAGAAATATTCTTTCATGCCTATGCTTTCAATAGTAGTGCTTATCCTTTGATGTCTCCTTTCTAGAGTCACCCTTTTCCTTTGTTTAGGGAGTATCAAGCCGAGTAGCTTTTAGGACTGCTTCTTGGAGTGTGGTAGGGTCCAAGGCACTTATAAGGCCATGGGTGGTATCCGATAATCCCTCTATAAATAGTAGGTGAGCCTTTCCTTTGATATTTTGGGAGCTGTGACAACTAGTCTTTGGAACTCCACCACATAATCTGCAAGGGTTCCTTTTTGCCTTATCCATGTTAATTCTTTGAAGTATCTATGGGGATGTTTTTGGTGAAACCTCTCAATTAGTTTTTTCTTGAAGGCATCGTAGGTCTTTTTGCTTCAGTGGTATTGGGTGATTAAGCCACGGTGCTGCCAATCACGAGCGACTCCTCCTAGATGCAATGTGGCAGATGTAATGGCATCCTCCTCAAGTAGGTCTCTAGTTTTTGGATCAATGTAGGGGTCTTGATTTTTCCTAATCCATCAAAATTACGGATGGTCAATCTTCCTACTTTGTGTTGTAAATCTTGATTAGTTTGAATCCTCTATTTTCTATGATTCCTTCTTGTCTCGACCTTGCACTATACCATGAATGAGATGCTCTTCTTGACTACAGGGTCAAGCCTTGCATATGCTTTGGCAAGTTCATTCATATTGGGATTGGGTGTGTTTATCTTCTCATTTCCTCTTGGCAGTCTTTCCCTAGTTAAGAAGGGAGGTCCAATAGTTCTTAATGTTGATCCTAATGTGGTTCTATTGTCACTTTTGGATTGGCTAGGAGTGATATCTCTCTCTCTCTCTTTTGGTTGGGTCTAAGAGTATTGATGGTGGTAGTTATGTTTGTAGGGCTTGGGCTGTTTGTTCCATAAAGGCCCTAAATTTTTGTTTCATTTGTCCACCCCTCATGTTGTCTTTGCTTGTTGCAATTTTCTCATTTTCCCTCTCTACAGCCCTTAAAGCCCTTTGACTAAGTTGCATTAATTGCTGTTTGTCCCTCAAGCTGGCAGGAACATTGCTTTGATACCACTTGTAATGCCCCCTTTTTGGTTATGCACTAAAATCACAATTCCATGCCAAGTGGAATGAAATAGAATTAGAGATATCATTTATCAATTAAATTGTTGAACAAGATAGATTTTGGTTGAGACCCTATAATCATGTTAGGTAATCATTAAAAAAGTACTAGGTTGCCGATTCGGGTTTGGGTTCAAGTTCGGGTTTGAAGATCCGGTTAGCTGGTATGACAAAATTTTGAAATGGGGTTTGGGTTTGTTTGGGTTCGTTAGTACAAAAACATGTAAAATTTATATATATCTATATTTCTGCAGCTTGTAAGCACGCATTAAGATTAGAATGTCACATAATATCATATAAACAACAAGAACATCATAAACTTGTAATCATAGCATCATGATCATACCATCATAGCATCATATACTTCAAGTTCAACATCAAAATATTAAAATGTCAAATGATAAATCATAACATCAAGTTCAAGTGTCATTGTTTCAAGTTTCAACTAATGGATTAATAATTTATTCATCATCATCATCTTCTTCTTCTTCTTCATTGGCATTAGTTGATTCACAAATAGTGCTAAGGCCAATGGGATCAGCTGCACCAATACTATTATCCGTGCCAAATTCTTCCAATTCAGCAATGTAAGCTGAGAAGTGGAAGCATCCAAGTCCGTATGCTCTGCATTTAAATCCTACATCTTTGTCTCCCCTTCTTTGTATTCTTTACGCTTGTGCGAGAGGAGATGCAAGTTTGAATGTACATATACTAAGTTCTCTGCTCTGTTTGATTGCAACCTATTGCGCTTTACTGAGTGGATGAACGAATATGTGCTCCAATTTCTTTCTGATGCAGATGAACTAGCAACCTAAGAAGACAAGACAAAGTAAACAATTAAAATAAAATTATTAATCTTATAAAATAAAAATTGCTAGCAACTCATGAAGACAAAGTAAACTATTTTTTTTTAAAATATAACTTGTGATATAATTTTGACTGCAAGGGCTTGCAATGATTGGAATCGTTGGCCATGGAGGTACTACCAACTATGAACATCCTTCCTAAACCGATGATGAAGAACATCATTACTTAGAGCTTTTGCATTCACAAATTGTTTGAACTCATTTGTAATCAAATCTCACATATCATCATCAGGAATGAGTCTAAGGAATGCTGCCTGGTACCCATCAGACACTTATAAATCTCTATATGGTGGCAACCTTCTTGGTATATCAAGATATTGGGTGGTATAATATTTTGGTTTCAATGCATAGGCAAGCAAATGTAGAGGAGTGGTCATCTTGTTCCATTGTTCTACAACAATTGCTTACAATTGTTTTAAGGTCTCCTTGGGATTGTAGAATGGTTATACAAGCATAAGGTACAAAATGGAACTTAGTATCAATGGTATGAACAATATATTAAACATCAATGTCAAACAACATAATACCAGAACACCATACCAATACCAAAGTACCAGAATACCAAAATGGCGAGGAAATGCTCTCTTCTTTATTGATACCAAAAACCAACAACCTTACATCAAAGACCAAAGTGTTTATAAGATAGTCGGTTGGTTGGGAAAACCAATGGACGCACCTCCTCGCTCCTAACTACCCTCCCGACAAGTCATAACTAGAAGTAATAAACATTACTTTATTCATACTACATTTATCCCCCCCCCAAAAAACAGTCGTCTTCTAGACGACAACATTGCTAACAACAAAATTAAGCTTCGGAATTGGGTTGTGAAGACGTCCTTGGATTCGAAGCTTGTTCCCGGATGCATGATAGATCTCGTTTTGCCAGCTTCTGCTTGGCCCGGACTCCCTGGAGAACCCGCAAGGCATCCATCTTCTTTGCTTCCGCTTTCTCTTCCAGGTCCACTCGTTCCTTCTGCCATGCAGCCTTTTCTTCTGCCCACTCTTTCATACCACTAGTCAGCTCCCTTTGTTGTTGGAGCTCCAAATAGGTCTTCCTAAAGGCCCCCTCTATCTCTGCTAGAGTGTGTATGAGTGGTGCCTGCCCTTGTTCGTGTGGTATGATGCCTGTCGTTATCCATATTTCTGCAATTTCTCTTCTTGTGTATCCTCCCTCTTGAAGTAACCTCCAATCTGTTTCACAAGCTCCTTTCACGAAAGCTTCCAAGGACTTTGCTGCTTCAACTATGGCTTCCCCATCCTGGCTCTTGGCGTGCTCCATGATTTCCCTCGTAGCCTGCTCCATAGCTACCAACTCCTTAAGGAACCTTGCTGCCCTATCTTCCAGTGTGGTGGCAGCCTTGCCCAGAGGTTGATTTTGGGTTCCTGCTGTGTCCTCTTTGGCCTCGCTAGGTGGTGGTGAAGGTGGAAGTACCATTCCCACTTCCTCCAACATTTTATCTGCCTCTTCCAAAATTTTATCTTCTTCTGCATCCTTCCCTTGTGTATCTGTTTGTCCCTCTGTACCCTTTGAGTCCCTTTTCCCATCGGCCTGTACCACCAAGGCGACTGGTTGGGTTACTTCAATACCTTGTGAGGTATGGAGTCTTATCTTGTGGCTGCCTGCTTGCCCTCCTTGGAGGTCTATGATCTTGGTTTGCGCTTGTTCTACTGGAATCAGATTAGCCATGCCAGGCAAGGAAAGTCTTGTGGCTCCCCATTTGAGAACCTTCTCCTGTCTTTTCCCTTCTTCCTCTGTACTCATCATGGTACTTCCTCTCTCTGCAATGGTGCTAGTGGTTTGGTGAATCTCTGCATACTCGGGTACCCCTCCTGGCAACGACCCTTCCCCTGGTGGCAAAAAAGTAACCTCTCGCGGTGTGCCCTTCAGATGGCCAAGGCGGATTTCCTCCTCCTGGGAGTTTGAAGATGTGTCATCTTCCCCACTGTCCTCTCCTACTTCCTCCTGGCTAGAAGATTCTTCTGTAGAGATATCCTTCGCTACTTCTTGTTTGAGTTTCTTTGTTCGTGGTTCTCCCCCACCTAGTCCTGTCCCCATGGTGTCCAAGTGGAACTAGTATGACATGGCTGGTTTGCAGGGTTCCACCCTACTCGCTGGAATCAGCGGTCCTCTGTGCTCTACCGCTACCTACAGGCGAACTGCTTCCAGGAACAAGGCTATTGCGTGGTGAGGCATATAGAATGCTTTATGTTTCAATTCCATAAATTCCTGTAACCTGTCTGACAGGAATTGTGCCCAGTTGTATATTTGTCCTTTATTTAGCCCATCAACTACTGGCAACATCCAGATGGCAATATCCGATGTGCGGCTTCCAGCAGTAAGTTTGCTCTTCACCAGGTCTACAATGCATCTCCACTCTGCGTTAGCTATGAAATTTTTTTTCAGACCCTTGCTGTTCTTTTTGCTTAGAATATCGTTCCATACTTGCTTGGTGAGGTTCTTCTTACAGACTAGCTCCAACCACTTCTTCTCCTCCATGGCCATAGCTGTTTTTAGGGCTTTCGTGATTTCCTGTCCTCGGTCAGGTATTCCAAATACCTTGCTTATTTCCTTGGCAGAGTAGGAAATAGTTACATCTTGCTGAGCGTGCTTGATAACGGATTTGTGGGCCTGCTTGTCATAGCCTTCCACCATAGTCCGCAATATAGATTCAAATTCTTTGAGATCAAAGATGGACATAAAAATAATTTTTTCTACCTTTGCCTTGCGCAGTGCCTCTTTCAGGATGTGCTTCTCCGCATTCTCCCACCAGGCATGACATTCACTTCCTATTATGCTTTCAAAACTGATATTGGCAGCTGGAGTTTTCTCAGGGACATTCTTTTTGCTCTTCTGGGTGGTCATCTTCTTCCCCTTTTTCACCTGTAGGACTTGATTTTTCTGTTTGTAGTCAATGATCTTTCCTTTGCTCGGATTACCCACACTAATTTTCACCATCTTATAGCTTTTGATCACCAGTTGTGTGTTTTTAAAATTTCTTTTGCACCAACCGTTTTTCTTTTCTTTCCCGCTATTTTTTCCTTCGCCGTACTGTTTTGATTCCCTTCCTCCGTACGGCCTGTGTACTAGTGTACGACTTATTGCCTGTGTACAACCCAATTCACTCGTACGACTATCCTCCTTAGCGTCCGTACGGCCCTGCTGACGGCTTTCTTTCTCTCTTTCGTACCTCTGCTTCTCCGTACGACCTTGCTCGTGTACGGCAGGTACTGCACTCCACGTACGACTCTTCTCCCTTGTACGACCTTGCTCGTGTATGGTAGGTACGACACTCCCCATACGGTCCTGCCTCTACCTTGTACAACCTTGCTTGTGTATGGCAGATACGATACTCCTCGTACGACCTTGCTCCTGTACGACACCCCTGCGTACGACAACCAGCCTTTCTGTACGTCCGTCTAGTTCGTGGTTGCTGTACTCTAGCCCGTACGGTGTACAACACTCAACTGTGTTGTGCGGCTCAGTACTCTTGTCTATATGCTGGTTCTCAAGTCCGTATGGCTCCTTCTACTTCCCTTGTACGACACTATGGCATAAGGATCTTCCTTCCTCCCGTCCGTACAGTGTACGAAAAATGACTTCCTGGGCGTGGGTGCTCTGCTGTGTCTGAATGCTCCTCTCTTCTTCGTGCAACGTGGAATGAGTTATGCTTCCCTGTTGGAGTCTTTTATAACCTTCCTGGCTGTTAGGGTTTGGTTTTATTATTTCCCACTTAACATCCTTTTTAGCCTCTTCTTTTATTCCTCTTATTTCCAAGTGATATGTCGGGATGCTTTCCTTTTTCTGAGTATAGGGTCTTAATTTTGATCCATTTACTAAGTCCGTTATAGGATTATTATCCAATGTGGATAATTTTATGGCCCCATTATCTTTGACTTCCATAACTTTAAATGGTCCTAGCCAACGTATTTTGAACTTCCCTGGTTTGATAGCATTTTTTCCATTATACCTGAGTACTAACTGGCCAGGCCTAAAATTCATCCTCTTGAGGTGCTTATCATGCCAAAATTTTCGTCGCTCCTGTGCCACCTGGGTGGCCCATTGGGCCAGTGTTCTTTTTTCATCGAGCTTTATCAGGGGCATTCAGCCTTTCCTTTAAGCTTTCCATTTCTCCCAATCTGTGTTCCACTGCTATTCTCAGGCTGGGTACTCCAAATTCCATAGGCATCACCGCCTCTTGCCCATACATTAAGTGAAATGGTGTTTGCCCAGTGGTGGCTTTGTAAGTTGTTCTGTAGGCCCACAGTACTGCCGGCAATCGCTCTGCCCAATCTCCCTTTTCTACTCCACAAGTCTTGTATAGGATTGTTACTAATATTTTATTTGTTGACTCGGCTTGACCGTTAGCTCTTGGGTAGTATGGACTGGAGGAGTGAAAAATTTTATACTCGTCATTTTCCTGATAGTCTCATTCACAAAGTGCATCCCCCTGTCGCTTGTGAGTTGCAGCGGTATCCCAAACCTTGTCACTATGTGTTCATAGAGGAATTTGGCAGTACTCCAAGCTGTGTTGTCTGGAAGTCCTCTTGCCTCTGCCCATTTTGTGAGGTACTCCGTCGCTACCACTATGTACCTACGTCTATGGTTATTGCTCATAGGAAGAGGTCCCACAAAATCTAGGCCCCACCGCTCGAACAACTCCTACAGCTGCAATGGAAATAGTGGCATAAAATCTCTTTTCAAGGGTTTCCCTACCCTTTGACATGTATCACAACTCAGGACCCATTCTCTAGCGTCCGCGTACAGCGTAGGCCACCATAGGCTTGCCAATAATACCTTCCGTGCTGTTGCATCAGGTCCCATATGGCCCCCTGCTAGTCCTTCGTGAGATTCCCTCAGGACTCCTGAGATCTCCTCTTCCATCACACATCTTAGGATCCCATCTGGTCCCTTTTTGTATAGCAATCCCTCAATCAACTGGAATGTCCCGCTCTTGAGTGCAATCTTCCTCCTTTCTTGTATACTCATTTCTTCAGGAAAGGTAGCCATTGACAGGTACTGGCCGATCTCCTCGTACCATTTGGGTAATACAACAATTCGAAATAGATGGGCATCAGGAAAATCCTCATTTATTCCGCTTCCTGCAGCTTCTCTGGACTTGATTTTGGATAATTGATCTGCAATTATGTGATTTTTCCCAGGCCGGACGATGATCTTGAAAGTAAATTCTTGTAAGAGGATTAGCCATCTACTTACTCTTCCTTGGATTACAGGTTTATTCACAAGATACATGAGTGCTTGATGATCCACAAAAAATTTAAAGGGAGTGGCGAGTAAGTAATGTCTGAATTTTTGTACTGCATAAACCATACCTAGAGCTTCCCGCTCGGTGGTATTGTAGTTTTGTTCCGCTTTGGAGAGCAGCCGGCTGGCGAAGTACACTGGATGGTCCAGTCCTTCCTTTCCCATTTGAGTCAGGGTAGCTCCTATTGTGTAGTTGGAAGCATCCACATGGACGTGGAATTCTCTGTCCCAATTTGGATATATGAGTATCGGAGCCTGTACAAGTCTCTTCTTTAGTTCCTGGAATGCCTCCTCCTGATCCTTCTCCCAGCAGAACTTTTCCCCTTTCCTAGTGAGCTTTTCTAATGGCAGAGACACTCCTGCAAATCCTTTTATGAACCTTCTGTAGTACCCCACATGTCTGAGGAAAGACTTCACCCCCGTGACGTCTGATGGAGCTTCCATTTCTAATATTACCCTAATCATGTCGGGGTCTGTTTTCAGGCCCTCCTTGCATACTATATGGCCCAGGGGTCTTCCTTGAGGTATCATGAATTTGCATTTCTTTGGTTTCAGGGCTAATCTGGCTCTTCTGCATCTATCCATACACTCACCCAAGATCTTAAGGTGGTGTTCCTTTCCGCTATAAACCGACCAGTTGTCGAGGAAAGCTCGAAAATTGCCCACAGACATACCCTGAAATATATGTAATATGATTCTTTGGAAGGTGGCTGGTGCATTGCACAACCCAAATGGCATTCTATTATAGGCATACACCCCATCTTCCACCACAAAAGTGGTCTTCAGCTTGTCCTCCTCAACAATGCTGATTTGGTTATAGCCTGAAAACCCGTCCATAAAGGAGTATATTTCATGGCCAGCTACCTCTTCAAGGATACTATCTGTAAAGGGGATAGGGAAGGGATCTTTTATAGTTACCGCATTTAAGCACCTGAAGTCCACGCATATCTAGATCTCCACGCCATCCTTCTTTAAAGATATGACTATGGGGGACACCCAATCACTGGTTTGTACCTTGAATATGATCCCCGCCTGCAACATCTTTGTGATTTCCTCCTGCACCTTTGCAACATAGTTCTTGTTCATCCGATATGGTCGTCTACGCATAGGCCGAGCACCTGGTATTAATGGTATTCGGTGGACGCACAATTCAGGTGGAACTCCTTTTAAGTCCTTGTATGTCTATGCAAATACATCCTTGTACTCCAAGAAAATTTTGAAGGCTGCTATCTTCAGTACGGGATCCCAATCATCTCCTATTAGGATTTCCTTGCGTTCATCCTCTCCTCCAAGGTCAATAGTTTGCAATTTGGCTTCCTTGTATTCCACCCTTTCTTCAAATATGTGTGCAGGCTTCTCATTGATGGTTGTCGTACCCTCCTTATATTCCTTATATCCTTCTGGGTAACTTTCCTTTGTCTCTTGAATTTGCAGCATATTGCATTCTGGCTGGAAGACCTCATAGTCTCCCATCTGCCAATGAAATAGCCCATTGAGGGAGCTAGTTTCATCTTTAGAGCATTCTCCCAATGGGAGTACTCCATCATCTAGTTCTGCTTCTTCCCGGTCTTCTTCTTCTGAGTCAGATGCCAGATCCTGACTCACACATTGGTTTCTCAAATCTATTACATATTTTCTCCCATCTACCTCTATAGATAGGGTGTTCCTTTTCCAGTTGTGGGTGGCCTTGGCTGTAATCAGCCAACCCCTCCCGAGCAAGGCGTCGTACCCCTTCTTTTCCAAGGTAATCACCACAAAGTCAAGGAAGACTTCTTGTGTACCAATTATTACTTTTTGTCCCACCAAGGTTCCTATTGGCTTGATTCCGTGTTGGTCTACTCCCACTAATTGGAATGTGGGTGGCTAGAGTGTGGGTTTCTCTAGCGCCTTCCAAGTCTCTTAAGGTAAAACGTTCACACCAAACCCTCCATCCACAATAGTGTTAGATAGTTTACATCCCATTATCTCCATTTCCACTACTGCAGGTGTCCTTGTCCCAATGGTGAATAGGGTATCCTTTTTCTCCCCTGTTTCCTCTTCTTGTTTCTCTATTTTCTCTTCCCTCTTGATTCCTCATTCCTTGTGTTATGGCTACCCGAAGCTGCGGTACAGTCTCCAGCAGGTCCATGATTTTTACCGGGATGGTAGTCTCCAACACCTGTTTCATGATGTTCAGTACTAACCCCTTGTTTGGGGTTTTAGTCGTACTTTCCCTCCTTTCCTCTGTGCTATGCCTAATGTCTTTTGTGGCTTCTTGAAATCTTTCTTTTTCTGTAGCCATGTCCGAGTACTCAAGTTTCCTTGCCTGCATTCTTGTGAGAGCCAATACTTCCCGCTCAGAGTCTGCAATATCCAGCTTGTTTACCCCCTTTTGTTTAGGGCAATTCACATCATCATGGTTGCCTGGTCCACACCATTTACACATCATTCTTTCATTCCCTCCCCCGTCCTGGCAATCTTGAGCGAAGTGTCCCCATTGGTTACATCGCCTACATTGGATCATGGGTCTTCCTTTAGAATCGTACTGGATTGCTCTTTGAGGTGTGTTGTTATTACTGTTGTTATTGCTTCCCCTTCTATTGTTCCTGTACCCTCCTGGTGATGCTTCCGTATTAGTGTTACGTGTGGGTGTGATAGGTGGTGTGGATTGTTCTCTTTGTGTGAAAAATACTTGGGCACTTCTTGCCTTCAAGTTGTAAGGGCATTCTTTGATTGTGTGTCCTAACACTTGGCAGATGTCATAGAAGGCTTTGCGCAGACACGTCCCTTTTGTATGGCCCTCCTCACAATCTGTGCACCAGAGGTCCCTACCCTCTTTCTTTTCCTCCTTGCTTCCTGCTACTTCCTTCATTAGCCGCATCATGTCTTTCCTTAGGGCTTGGATGGTTTTAGATTCATCCCCACTTTCTTCTGAACTTTCACTTCCGCTTCCTTGTTGTTTAGCCTTGGAAGTTTTATTCTCACTTTCTATGTCCATAGCCTGGGTGCATGCGTCTTTAAAAGATGATGGTGGCACTATCTTCATTTTCCGCTTCAGTGATGGGGTTAGTCCTTCAATAAACCATCTTTTTTTCAACCCGTCGGCAGGTTTGTTATCCAACTTCCCTACCAATTCTTTGAGTTTCCTAGTATAACTTCTGACTGACTCATTTTTCCCTTGTCTAGTGTTATAGATTTCTGTAACTATCTCATCATCATCCCGTAAGAGTCTGAATTCCTCCTCGAATGCAGTACGGAGGTCTTTCCAGGTGCTTCTCTGACCGGCCTCCAAGTCTGTATACCAATCAATAGCTATACCTCTTAGGGTGGCCGGAAAGGCTTGTAACCATTGATCTGCATCGTTTTCTCCATTGGCTTGCCATATGGTGATGCACGTTTTACAGTGTCGTGCAGGGTCTTCCGACCCATCTCCAGTGAATCTGGGAAGTTTTTGCTTAACTCCTGCCATTTTCTTCCCTCCTACCGGGACACCCCCTCCTGCTGAAGCGCTTCCTACCGGGACGCTCCCTCCTGCTGGAGCGCTTCTTGCCGGGACACTCCCTCCTGCCAGAACGCTTCTTGCCGGGATGCTTCCTCCTGCCAGGGCACTTCCTGTCGGGACACTTCCTGTCAGGACACTTCCTGCTGGGACTGCCGGAATGCTCCCTCCTACCGAGGCACTTCTTGCTGGGACACTTCCTCTTGCTGGGGCGCTTCTTGCCGGGACTACCGGAGTGCTCCCTCCTCCTGCGCTAGTACTCTCTATTTCCCCTTGCAATTCTTCTTGCCCACTTCGTGGTTGTTCTCGGCGTGTCGGAGTTTCAAGATGCTTCCCTCCTTCCCTCCTTCCCGAGGTTTCTGAAATGGCTAATTTGGCTGGACCCTCTATTGTGTGTTCAATAAGCTTTTCGTCAGTCTGTCTTGCACTCCGAGATTGATCGGCCAAGCTTCTTAAATAGCGACGCCTCTCTTCCTCTTGGCGTAACCCTAGGATCCGCCTTGCAGCTTCTCCCTTAGTTTCTTCTTCCGGTCGTCGTTTGGGGTACTTATTTGGAAGCAGGGGCATGAATTATTTTAATCCATCCTTGTCTTCCTTGGTATATCACGCTCCCCCACTTCTCGTGTCCTTTCGACCGACTGGTGGAGTACTTGTTGTCTCCTCCTCTCCCTTCCAGTCTCCTCTCTTTCCTCCACGCATACTAGATTCCGGGCCAATAGTCGAGGGATTTGTCCAAGTAGATCGTACACTGCTGGTGGCACTGAAAGTTTGTCCCGTACCGCGCTCTCAGGAACTGCTCTCTCTCGGGGTTCCCTTTGCACGTACTGGTCGACAGAGACTTCCCAGGCCGACACCAAGTCGCGTGTCACTTGATCTTCTCTTGTTATTTCCTCCTCTTCTCCGTCAATATTCGTTATTAGTACATGTGGTAGGAAGGGTCTTCCCATTACTCCATCTTACCCAAGCCAAGACTTCCAGGTTTGAACTTAGGCAATGGCGCCAAAATGTAGAATGGTTATACAAGCATAAGGTATAGAATGGAACTTAGTATCAATGGTACGAACAATATATTAAACATCAATGTCAAACAACATAATACCAGAACACCATACCAATACCAAAGTACCAAAATACCAGAATGGCGAGGAAATGCTATCTTCTTTATTGATACCAAAAACCAACAACCTTACATCAAAGACCAAAGTGTTTATAAGATAGTCGGTTGGTTGGGAAAACCAACGGACGCACCTCCTCGCTCCTAACTACCCTCCCGACAAGTCATAACTAGAAGTAATACAACATTACTTTATTCATACTACAGGGATCTTGCTCTTTTTTATTTATGATTTGCTTCAGCTTCTCAAGCATTGAGTCTATGCCATCATACACCTCTCCAAGACAAGGCCTATCCATGTCAGTGTAGCTAAGCACGCTCATAATGGGCTCGGTGAACTTTAGGAGATCCTCCACATGTTCCCACCACGAGTCATCCAATATCCTTTGCTTAATTTTTGTTGCCCTCTTAGTGTTGCTTTGCCTCCATATAAACCAATTATTGCCGATCACCATATTGCAAAGTGCCACTTTCACTTTCACAAGTTGTCTCAAGACAATTAAGTTTGATGCAAAAACTGGTCTTAGCAACCTACAACATAAATTAGAGCAAAACAAAACATTATTAGAGACAAACTTTAAAAAAGAATACACATCACACAATCAAATTATGAAAATCAGAAAATGTGAAATACTAATTTCATTTTTTAAAATTAAATTACTACTTTAAGTTAAAGTTCACTTATCTTCAATAGCTCCAAATGTGAGAATAATCTGAAAATTCCTTGAGTCATGTAGTGGTTTGTGACGAACATTTGGATGTCCTCAACCTCTGCATACACCTCTTTGATCCACCCAATTTTGTTCCCAATCTTTTGTAGCATAGATTGAGTGAGTGGACCGCACAAGCTATCCAAAAGATATGCTGATATCGTGCTTCAACCAACAAACCAACAACTCTACAATTCTTTGCGTTGTCTGTTATGACTTGGACAACGTTTCTAGGTCCCACTTGCTCAATGGTAGAGTTGAGAATATCAGCAATAAATGGCCCATCTTTTTCCCCTCACAATCCATAGATTTCAAAAACATTGTCCCTTAAGGGGACACGGTGATGACATTGATCAAGGGACGATTTCTAGCATCTTTCCACCCATTTGAAACAATTGATACCCTTGTCTCAATCCATGAATCCCTTACGGGCTTCAATGCATCCTTAACCCCCTTGACCTCTCTATCCAACAAGCTGGTCCTTACTTTCTCATAATTGGGGCCTCTATACCCTCTTGGAGCTTCATTGACACTTTTCAACATCTTCTTCTAGTATGGGGAGCGAACAACACTGAAAGATAGCCCGTTTGCATATACGCATCTTGCTACATCAATGTTGGCAATGTCCTGAAACTCATTTTGAAATGAAGTTTCCAATGGTCCTTTTCTTTTGTGTGTAATGGGTGCTTGAGTTTCAGTTTTGGGCTCAACTGTGGTAGTATAAAAGGGGTGGTCTTCTATCACAATATTTGTGGAGGGGGGCTGCATTCTCTTTGATTTTTTTAGTGCCAATGGTTGTATTTTGTCTATGTGCTTCTCTCTCTTCTGTTGCTTCATGCTCCATGATATATTTTAATACTGTTTCATTTGGTATAGGTGCATTTTTTTTCCAGGGCATTTTAGGACTCCTCTTCTAGGGAATCCACACAAATGGCCTACTGCCCAATAATATGAACTATTCCATTCTTTATCACAACCCTAACATTTCCAATGGAATGCACCACCCCCTAGAAGGGGTCTTATAATATCAACATACTTGCAGAAAGGAGAATTAGAATTTCGATCTATTCTTTGTTGTTCATTATTGCCAAAGAGGAAGAGGTAGATGCCATTGTAGTTCGTATGGCAAGAAATTTTATACGTATTCAAAATAAAAACAAGAGAATGGAAAATTCAAAAACAAAGATAGATCTCATGGACAATGAAAGAGAAATGAAAAAAAAACTAAAAACTTAAACAAAAACAAAATCAAATTAAAAAAAAACTAACCTTTTCCACTCATTGGAAGCTTGCAAAGGTGTAAGAATGAGGCACAAACACTTGATGAAGATCTACAAATCGATCTTTCAACTCCTCCTTGCACAACCAAACTCTTGCTCAACCACCTATTTGCTCCAACTCAAGAGAAAATAACCTATTTGCATACCAAATTAAAGATAAAAACCAACATAAGTCCTTTAGAATCCACTTTTTAGGGTTGTGGATCTGAAAAAAAAAAAAAATTTGCAAAAAAACTTGACTGGGCATTGAAATTCAATGTGGGCCCACCTTGGTTCAACCGTGGTCCCCCCAAGTTTCCTTGGTTCGAACTGTGGTTTGGCTGGTTTGAACCACTAACCTTTGGGTCGGACCCTGTCTGGACCCATAGGCGGACCATCATGAAACCAAGGACCGGTTCGAACCAGTCCAGGTTTGGGCGCCTAGGGGGCCGGATGCAATAATTTAGAAAAAATACAATATGTAATATCAATTATTTCTACTAGGGTTGGAGAACTTATATTCATAATCATCTTAATCATGTAATATCTATAATTTATGATTTAGGTTCAATCATAATGGCATGGATAAGGGATCATGATAGGGTGCTTGAAGTGACTCTCTACCTTGGGCCCATTGATGGAGGGCACTTGTATTTGCTCTTCCTACTTGTGCCACCTTATTCACTGTCTATGATTGAGATCCCATTGAATCCATTCCAATAATCAACCATTGTTGAGGTTGGTGGGAAGTCACAATAGGGTGTCCGAAGTGTCCTTTCCTTCTAAGCCCAAGGGATTTCTCTCCTTCCGGTTCCCTCCATAAAAATATCCTCCTAATCATTTATGAAGGGTAACATCCCTTGTAGACAGCCACCTCTTCTCACACAGACACAACCATTCATGATCGCTGCCTCATTAATTTTTAGTTATTCCAACTAATCACCAGTCATTGGTTATGCTAATACATAATAATAATAATCACTGTTCTAAAATAATTGCTTCTTCAGTTTGGTCTAAGTTACTTGTTCGAATTTGGGTCTAGATGTAGGTACGAGAACCCGATATGTGGATACATGAAATTTTTTCGGATGCATTTGGGTACGTGTATGTATATATATATATATATATATACATTATAAATTCATATATATTAAAAAATTAAAGAAATATACAAAGTTAAATCATTTGATAGTATGATACTTCATCATTGATCAATGCCAAATGCCAATTGGTAGTTCACAAATATTCAAATAAGTCATATCATATATGTCTATGTTCATAATTCCAATGAAAATCAGAAAATCATTACAATTACAAAATGTAGTTCATGATTCATCAATCAGAAAAAGGATTATCAAAAAAATCATCTGATGGATTTTCATCTTCAGCTGCTGCAAGTTCAAGATCATTTGAACGCAAAGTGGTTCCACTCACACTAGATGCACCATGTGTAGGGATGTCATCATCATCATCATAAGCCGTAGTGAGTCTAGTAAGATCCTCAATGGTTGCATCCAAGTTGGCACATTTAGAGGCTACATCCCTAAGCTTCACTGCCCCATCCTTGTAGTGTTCCTCCTTATGTGACAGAAGACACAAGTTGGAATGAATATAAACCAAGTCTTTAGCTTTTTTTGAACCCAACCATTTACGTTTCACTTAGTGGATAAAGGAGTACATACTCCAATTCCGTTTAGCATCAAAAGAGCTTGCAACCTGAATAGTATTCACAAAATTAAAAATAAATATGCAAAGTAAATTAAAGAATGTTAAGTGCCAAATTGTAGAATACAAGTGGTAAAAAAGTAAAAAAAACATACTTGTAAGAGGATCTTGATTACAAGAGGTGTGAGGTACCCAAATTTTTGACCATGGATGTACCACCATGTGATAGCTTCCATGTTGTATTGGTCATTAATAGCTGTTGGAGTATGACTTCTTCCTGAGGCAAACATGCCAAATTATTTTCTAACTTCTTTCTCCACTTCTTCTTGGAAGAATCTAGTAAATGACCGCTTGTACCCATTAGCAACTTCTTCATCTCTATATGGTGCTAATCTCCCGAGCATAGAAAGTACTTTCTTGCTATAGTAGCTCAGAGTTAGAGCATATGCAGGGAGGCTCAATGGGGTGGTCATCTTCTCCTAACAATGATGAATGATTGATTCCACTTTATTGCATAAGGTTTCACATTCTATGGGGTCATTCTCATGTTTTTGTATTGCCAATTTTACTTTCTTTACCATTGTGTCCATGCCATCATAGACATGCCCCAAAGAAGGTGCATCTATATCAGCAGATCGGAGCATAGTCATGATAGGCTCGGTAAATTCTAATACATATTCTGCACGAGCCCACCAATTGTCATCCAAGACCAATGATTTAATCTTTTGGGCCCTCTTTGAATGTGAAGCCTTCCATACACCCCATTGGTTGCAAATAACCATTTGACACAATGCCTTTCGCACCTTCAAAAGTCGTCTTGTAACTATAGTATGAGATGCAAATCAGGTCTCAACAACCTAAGTAAGTTAATAACAATATCAGTATGTAAATAACACATTAAAAAATAAATAAATATTAAGCAAATTTGTATATAAATTGATAAATGAACATGACATAAATAAAATTAAAAAAATAAATTAAATTTAGTATTTACCTTCAACAACTCCAATCTCAAGAAAGATCTAAATATTGATTGTGACATTTGGTAGTTCGTCACAAACATCTGAATCTCCTTGCCCTCTTTGTATATTTGTTTTACCCACTCTATTTGAGTGCCAATTTGTTGCATCACCAAGTTGAGGGAGCGTATAGTGCATGGTGTCCAAAAATGTGCTCATATCTTGCCTCTACTAAAGCACCTGCAGCCCTTCAATTTTGTGCATTGTCCGTGATTACTTGGACCACATTCTCATTATCCACCATCTCTATGCACTCAATGAGAATTCTGGAAATGAATTGTGCATCTTTCACTTCCCCTTCACAATCAACTGCCCTCAAAAACATTGTCCCTTTGGGGGACAATTCAATAACATTAATCAATGGATGATTTCTGTTATCTTTCCATCCATTAGAAACAATAGAAACATCTGAATCAATCCAAAAATCTCTAATTGGTTGAAGGGAGGTCTCTATGGCATTCCTTTCTCTTTGCAATAAGGTGGTAAACACCCTTTCAAACCTAGGGCTCGTGAAACCAGCCGGTGCACTATTGATTGTTGACACCATTTCCTGCCAATATGGTGATCTCACCAAGTTGAAAGGAAGACCATTGGCATAGAGACAATGTGCAATTTTTTGTTTAGCAATGTCTGTTGCCTCTATTTTAAGTGCCTTGTCCAATGGACCTCTTTTGCAAGTGGTAATTTGTACTTCATCTTCATCTTTTGGTATAGGCAAGAAGGGATGTTTGGAAGCTTCAACTGTATCGATGGGTATATTCATTATTTTTTTCTTTTCTTTTCGGCTCCACCAGTATAAGCACTTTGTTTTGATCTTAGAACCAATTTATCATCCTCTTCTTGTTCTTTTACAAATCTTGTTATTTGTGCAAGAGACAACCACTTCTTATCTGGGCCTTGACACATTCCCATCTCTTTACCAATAGGGCCCATAAAGTGAAGTTTCACTCAAGAATATGAGCTATTTTTTGGTTTACTACAATAATTACACCTCTAAATATATGCCCCACCTTCTGAAACCTGTGAAATTCTTGGGGTATGTCTCCATGAAGGAGATCCTATATCAATTTTGAATTTATCGTTTCCTTTCCCACACACTGAACTTTCACTAGTGGCCGTTCTTACAATCTGATTTCTTGCTATTATAAGAAATTAAGTAAATTTAAATTAGAAAAAAACTCAAAAATTCAAGCATACAAGTGCAAAATAAAGATACAAAACATTATAACAAAGAGCTAAACTTGTTTCTTTATTTATTAAATTTTTTTTTGATTAAAACTTGCAAAATTTCATCCCAAACTTGAAAAAATTCATCAAAAACTAAAATATAATTTATTAAAAACCTCAATAATAGGATCAAATGCTTACCTTAGATGCTTAGATCTCCTTTGTGGAATTTATCTGGCACCCCAAGAACGATCCCCTTCGAAAATAATCACCTGTCCTTCGAAATGCCAAAATGGAGACCAAATGAGAAGAGAGCAAAATAGCAAACAAAATGATATGTTCTAACAATGATTGGCCTCATAAAGGGCCATTTTAGGATTTTGTGGAAAAAAATAAATAAAAAAGTTCTTTAAAATGCTTTTGTTTTAAGTCAAAAAACACTTTTTTGGGTGCTGGCATCCGGATCCTGTGGATGTGCTTGACTGCGCATTCAGACACATCCACAGGGTGTGGATGCGCTTCCTGGGCACATCCGAGCACATCCCCCACCCGCATCCGACTCTGAACGAATCCGCATCCAGATGTACAGGCAGGAGGTGTGAATCCAGTATCCTAGGTTTTGGTAATGATCGCTGCTCTAGTCATTGTAAATGCTCGCTGTTAACTGGGATAATAGCACTGCTGTCTAATAATCCAGCAGCTGCACATTGGGTTTGATTTCTGTTGCTCTTGTAGGAAAAAATTGTGAAGTCTTGGGGCATGACAATATTTTTCCTAATTAATATCTCTGTCATGGGGGGGATATGACAATATGACCACACAAACCAAAGGATACTGTTTTTCTTGAAGATGGCCTACCTAGATTGCCTACCTTGCAATCTCCTTTAGCAGGCTGTATTTGTACAATTGCTATCAGATCACTGTATTTGAAATTGCTACGTATTTATTTTTTTCAATGTGTGATTTTGCCCTTGGATCTTTTGAGATTTGGTAAGGAAGAAGTTATCGAGGTTCAACTTTTTCTATTTGAATTTGGTTGTGGACTTGTGACAAAAGGAAAATGGGTTTCTTTTTGATAATACCTTGAGCAATTCTGATTAAAATAATCAACATGAATCTTTTTAGGTACCTAGCTGATTTTCAGATGCATAGAATTGATTTGACTGTTTTTTCCCAAGTTAATCATGATGATGACATTCTCTCTATTTTCAGATTTAGCAGTCTTTGGACTGAATCAACTTTTTGACTCGGAATTCTCACTCTATGTCTAGAGCTGTCAATTCTCTGAACTAATGGAATTGGCCAGTACGTTATTTTCAGAATATTAGAGGTTGAACAGGGCCACTCATATTTTTTATTTGAGACACACAAAGAAAAAAATAACTTAGAAGTCATTAATCCTCAGAAAAGTTATTGAAACAGAAAATTATTTTGAAGAACATTTATTAAAACAATAAATTATTCCCTAGTAATGGTATAAAACAGGGATTTTTTTCTTTCCTATAGCTCTGAGAAACATCTCCATTTGAGCCTTTCAGTCCAATACCTTTAATATATTGTCATTCGGGATAGAAATGCCCATCCTTTATTCTGGGTCACAACAACCATCCAGATAACTCTCTCTTTCTCTCTCTCTCACACACACACACACACACACACACTCATCCTGGGGTCTGTCCCTGTATCTCTCAGATTCACACATTCTGATCTCAACCCCAGGGTTCCACTATGTTAGGCTCTAATACGGAATTTAAAATAGTAGGCAATACAGAGAAAAAGGTAACAAAGATGCTCAGGTCTGCATTACATTTACAGTATTCTTCTGCTCTACATTTTCAGTATTCTTCAAACACGACAAATGAATTTTGAGAATAACTCTGTAATTCATAATCATGAACTAACTGATAACAGATAACTGTAAGCCAACTTATTGTAAGGTCAAGTCACAACTTTCATACCATTTGGAATCTTGATACTATATTGAGTTTTTTGCAATGCTTGATTTCCTAAGTTCTTTCTGCCTTGCATGTTTTATCTTTTCTGTTTCAATGAAAGTTGACTCTGAAACTTGACAGGCCAGTATAAGAAAGGAAGAGGCCAAGAAAAAAGAAGTTCATGTTGAGGAAAATGTACCACCGCCTTCTCCTAGATGCAATTGTTCGGTATGAGCATTTTTCCTTTTTCCCTTTCTGTATTATCTTTTGGCAATTTGTTTAAGAAGACTAAGGTGCTGTGGCTCTATAATAACTACTCAAAATATATAAAAACTTTCATATGGCTGATTGCTTGTGAATGTGTAACTTGAGACTACTTTTGTTCACCACCCATCTCCCCCACCTCACAAAAAATGAAATAAAAAATTGTAAATGGTGTTATCACTTTCTTTTGATTAACAGAGTATGCAATTGACAATGAAACGAGGTGTCACTTCAAATCTGTGTTTTGGTTTCAACAATTGGTTTAACAAGACTTAGCTTGTGTGCTTTCATAATAACTCTACAAAACATATAAGAAACTATCATATAGCTGGTGGCTTGTGAATGTGCAACTTATGGCTACTTTTGCTCTCCACCCCACTCTCCACCACCCAATTTTTTTTTCTGTAAATTGCACTAGCACTTATTTGATTAATAGAGCATGTTATTTACAATAAAATAAAGGATTGCTTAAAAGTTAAAGCTTGTCTTCCCTCAGTAGAGCCACAAAGCATAAAAGTTTACTTCCAAAAGCTTCCATTGATCAAACTAATTTCAGCCATTAAAACTAAGAAACTTCTTCTTCTAATTGCCCAAGTCTGACTAGAACTAGTTCTGGTCTACTTTAGGAGGCCATGGCTTTCTCAACTCTGATTATGCCCAAACATACAGACCAAAACGTCAAAATTACAGTATCACAAGAAACACGCTAGATGAGCATGGAAAATCTACAAGGTTATATATATATCATGCTAGAAGAACAAAGGCAAAACCCAACTTAATGGTCAACATGAAAATGGATCTTACCTCAATAGGGAATCTTTCCCTCTAATGATTTCATTCTTGATGGATGAAATTGAACAAAGATTTTTGTCTTTACCCAAAGAAATATGATGTAGGAGTACTACAGGGTTGGGCAATCTCGCATCACACAAAGCAAGTTCCCTTTCACATTTTTGTGTTTTGGTTTGAGACGTGCATTGTGATTTTTGTTGTGCAATTCTAGATGTGTGTGTTTGGGAGTCCGAGTAATCTAGTGTTACTGCCTAGGCAATTGGTTGTGATATAGGTTACATATACAACCTTAGAGGTGGAAGCAAAGTCTTACATAAATATTAATAGAAACTATTCTTGTGGAACCCATAGCAAAGCATACAACCTACTAAAGAGTGCAATGTATGGTTGGTGAGAGAGTGACGTGTAAAGTTGGTTGGAAATAGAGTGAAGCACAAGGTCAATTGGAGATAGAGTGAAGCTTATATCATCTGGAAGCTAAGGTGTTTGGCTTCTCAAAGCTTTGATTATAGATAGGTGGCATTGCAAGATTGACTATTTTGTTATTTGCACATTGTTGGAAGACCAAGAGTCATTCGTGGCTAGCGTTATTGGCCGATGAAGAGTAGTGTATGGATGTGATAGTTAGAGTTGAAGGTGAGAATAGATTGGTTGATTTATATAGTTGGTCTGGTATAAGAGCTGATAGATTGTACTGCAAGGAGTCTTTGAAAATAACTTCATTTTACTCACAGGGTTGTGTAGTGTAGGTTTTTTGTGTTGCATCAATCTTGGAGTGGTCAATAGGACGTGTATTTGTTTTGCAATAAAATATCAAGGGGGTTTTCCCAATTTTTCATTGTTCTTCCTTTCTTCTTGTGCTTTCATTGTGTAACTTTGGGCTACCATGTTCTGGTTGTTCATTTGATCCGCTAATGGTTTGTGTCAATTGGTATCAAATCAAGAAATTAGTCTCGTGGGTGAGTTGTGTGAGCTCCATATCAAAGTGTATTTTTGGATGTTTGAAATTGTAAGTAGGCCCTAGGGAAAACAGGAAGAAGAGTAGGAAACAAGCGAGGTGGTAGAGCATCACATGTGATGGACATTATTGACATGATAAGAACCCTTCAAGTGAGCCTCAACATCACAAAGACTATTGTAATGACCCCTACCAATAGGCCACTAAATAAACCCTCAAAAATGCAACTCAAGATGTAGATAGAAAATTATTTTTGAGTATATGAGTTCGCTGTCCCAAAATTTCAGAATAATAGATAGCAACCAAATACCATCTAAAACACTATCAATGATGTAGGAAATTGCTCAAAACCATATGCCATTCATATATCAACAATTTGCAACAATGCCATACATATTTCAGCCAATAATATGATCATCAAACCCTAGGTTTGCAATATAGATAGACTGAAAATTACAATGCCCTTTCACTTGCAAAATCCTAGCCTTCCTTTGATACCAATAATGCCAAATGACAAACAAAGACAAGAACAATGTAAAATAGTAAAGTGCTGAAGCTATATTTTGTACTCAGCGGAAAACATACATTTCTCAGAAAATATGCCAAATGCCAAATGAGAAGTGAGGAACCTAATTGTAGATGGCTGCGATAATTTTTACCAGTGCTGAAAATGCCAACACCTAAGCCAAAGTCACCCCAAATCTGAAAATGTACTTTCTTGCAGATTTTCGAAAATGTCTAGGAATTTTGAAAATTCCTTAAAAAATAAATCATGGTATTTTGGGACTCCAAAATGCACCTATCTTTATCTCCTCGACGATAGAAATCCGATGCAAAAATACCCAGAATGATATGCTGAGTAATGAGTAAGATATGAGCAAAAATGTGGTTCCAAAACCCTATCCTGAAATTCTGAAAATTGAATTAGACTTGTAGCTAAAACTTTTTTGGATTGCTTTTTTCACTCTGCTTTTTCGGATCTGCTTTTTCGCTTTGCTTTTTCGGATCTACTTTTTCGGACTGCTTTTTCGGATTCTGCTTTTTCGCTTTGCTTTTTCGGACTACTTTTTCGCTTTGCTTTTTTCGGATTGTTTTTTCGCTTTGCTTTTTTGGATCTGCTTTTTCGGACTACTTTTTTCAGATCTGTTTTTTTTCCTCTTGCAATCAAAAACTCAAACCCTCAGGTCAATCTGAGGACTCCACATAAGCTCAACTTGAAATGGCTGAATACCACTTCCAAAGTGCAACCCTTGAAAGGATATTTCACCTCCTCAGTTATGCAAATCCTTAAGAAACTCCGTTCCTAAAGATCAAATGACAATCTGTAGACCAAGATGGGGCCACAAATGCTCAAAGAGAAAAGTAGTGTAAACTCAAGTCATGGGATGTCCAAATGAGAGGCCAAACACTCTATTTATTCACTTTTCTAAGAAGCCACTAGAACTTCTAGAAGTATCCATAAAATATTTTTATAAAATCTCTTTATAATGCACTTTTATATAAAAAGTAACTTTATAAAATAAAAAGTGCAACTCAACTCAAAATTATAACATTTTGGCCCCGCATAACACATTATAATAAAAAATATGATAAACACCATCACTCCAAGAGCAAATAAGACCATCCAATCCGCAAATAATCATCAGAATGACTCTCTCACCAAAACCATCTGCCTACGAGAGTCCATGATAGACAAATCCACTGAAAAATGACATGTCACTAAAGAGGGCACATGACAACTATGCAAAGAAGAGCAATTGTGATGGAGGACATTGGTGAGGATGAGAGGGAAGATGTTTCCATAACTATACTAGTTGACATCAACTTTGAGGAGGAAGTTGATGTAGAGGATAGGTTTGTATGAGCCATAATGAAAGCTGAAGAAAATTGAGGTTTGACCTTCCAACATATTTAGGAATCTTGTATCTAGAAGAGTTTATAAACTAGACCACAAAGCTTGAGAAATATTTTCAATGAATCAATTGAGGAACCCTAAAAATTCAAATACGCGAGGATGAAGTTGAAAGCACATGCTGCATTTTGGTGGTTCTATGTGGAAACCAAATATGTAAATGGGATAAGAGGAAGATCGTTAATGGGACTATATGGTCAGGAAGCTTAAGGGGAATTTCATGCACTGTGTTATCTATGTAAGATTTTAGAAGAGTGAGAGAGGACTGCATCATCTACAAAGGCCAATATAGCCATAAAAATGTGGTGAAGATGGCAACAATCATCTGCATGAATTTGTTGCCTTCAAAAATCTTCAACCTCATGTGTAAATACCAAAGAGGGTTGGCAAAAGAGGTCAACCTTGCTTGATTTTGATAGTATTCTTGACAAAGTCAGAGAAGGCATGAGGAGTTTGAAATTATCCTAGAATTATTTGTAATATGCTGCCCTCTTTGTGTCTTATTTTTTAAAGCATGAAGAGAAGATAGAATATAATTCAAGGGCAGATTTTAAATTTATATTACAAATGAATAACAATAATAATACGCTGAAAACTTTTAAACTTAACAGCCCAATTCTGATATAATTCTGAAAACGAAATAATATTTTGTAAACTGTGAATACCTAGATGTTTAAATTAGATTACAAGCACAAGTGCAACATACCCATTTGCTGAAAATGAATATAAATGTCTGCAACAATTACAACCAGCAAATACAAAGGGTTTCAAACCCTAGCTCGCATGCATACATCACCAATATGCCATAGCTGAAACTATTATGCAGCAACAACAATAAATACAGCTATGAACACACTTGCCAAACCCCCCAAACTTCTCAAAACTGCTGATATAAATCAGATCTTCAATATTCACCGCTGAATATTGAAGTAACTCCCAATAAGCTCAAATGTGACTCCTGTAGTGAAGCCACTTCCAATCCTCCAGATTGTATCTCTCAACAACCTGGAGAATGTCGCTTGTAAGGTTTCTGTCCTCACAAATCAGCAAGAAGAAGCACAATCTCCTTCAAGAACCAAAGCATTAGCAATAACAATATTCAACCTAGCATGATCAAAAAGAGCTCTTCAATGTATTTTATAACATTCTCAAGAGAATTCATTCATTCACCTTGCCAATATGGGATAAACAAAATCACTTTTTGCCTTTCCCTACTTTTTCGGGATTTTGCTTTTCCCCCTATTTTCTCGTGATTGCCTTTTCCCCCTATTTTATCACGATTCCTATCTTTCCTCAATGCTTTTTTCTTTTAATCTTAAGTCCCCAAACATTTTATATCACCAATGTGTTATTAAATAAAGGGACTTAAAATATTTTCCACTTAACTATAGTTCCACATTAATAAAGTTAAATATTTATATTTAACTTTATAAATTAACTTTATTAATGCATAAATAATATTAAAGATAATATAATTCTTTTGTCGATATTAAACATTTATCATTGACATGTCATCATCACTGAAGGACCCGACCATGTCGAAAATGACTAACTATAAATAGTAAGTATGCCCAAAACTGCATGCAGACACCTTTGATTGACCTGCAACTGAAATTGCGTAGGCCAAATTGCCTCAAAGTCCCTTAAATGCCCTAGTTAGCCTACAAGACCATAGAGGAATAGGCTAACAACAAACTCATACAATTTGTGCCAAAAATGGGACATTACATTATCTCATAGAGTCTCATGATGGAAAAGATGAGAGATATAGAAATTGTAATGTCTCACAACTTGCCTCCTGGAGGATAACTTGTAGTGTCAAAATGTGGTTTATAGTTTCGAAATCTTCTCCAAATCTATTTAACTCCTCAACTCTTATATGCTTGCCCTTTAGCACTGCAAAGAGTAGCCAATCTAGTATCATGGCATAGAGTTTTTGCACATATATGCCCAATCATGATAGTCTCGTGGGTTGCAATTGTCTCCAGATTTGTGAATGAGTTGGATAATTTGTTATGATTGAGTTTAAGGAAACCCATGATGAATGACCCCATTGAATAGTTGCAAAATATATTAGAATAATATCTCCTCAGTTATTTTGTTTCTATATTTAATGGTCACTTCTAAATATTGTAGATATTGTGTATGATAGATTCTTTTTTATTTTTTGTATGTTTCTTTTTAGAAACATCTCTCATGTAAAATCTTTAAGAATGTTTCATTCTTTGTTAATACAAAACAAATATGGTATCAAGAGCAAGGGTCATATTTTTTTCATAAAATTTATAACCTCATGTGAAATTATTTGTCTTTAAATTTTTTGAAAATAATTCATAGAGGATTTTCAACATCCTTCCACGCGCTTGGAAACTTTCTCTACAGATCTCATGCGACTTGGAAAAACACATATCATGTTGTTTTCCTTTGTTTTTTCCGTCGCAGGTATTCTAAGCAAAACCTGTGGGTCGCTTTCTACATACGCGGGTCTGTTTTTTTCCATTTTGGATGCTCGTGTTTTAATTTGCAATCGCCTAGATCTTCTTCATTTATCATCCGTTTTCTGGTTGTTTTTGCTCGACGACCTTGGACTATTCTTTTCACCTAGTTTTGGGTCATTTTTTCTACACCACGACCACTGTTACTTCCCATTTTTGTGCTCTATGACACGCAGTTTGGTTGTTTTGTGTTTACAAACGCATGGGCTTCCGATGACAATCTTTTTTACTGCATACAACCCACATGGGCTTTTGTTGCAACCCACATTTTTTTGTTGTGTACTTCTCTGCAACTCAATGCCACTGTTTGGCGTTTTCCCTGTTGAAACCTGTGATTTGGGCATCATTTTTTCTTTTCTCAACCTTTCCTTAAAGTCGTTTTCTGGTTGTTTCTGCACCAAACGACTAAGGTTTTTTATGAAAGCAAGCTACAAGTTGTGATTCCTGATTTTCTGCCATTTTTGGAGTAATTACAGACAACCAACTAGGGTTTTTTTGAAACCTTCTATTTTTTTTCGTAAGATTCGAACCTTGATTATAGATTCTTGGTGGGTTTTTTGAGAAGATTTTTGGGTTTCTTTCAAAGTTTTTTTGGTTTTTTTTTTTTGCATTGGGATCTGTGCCCAGAAATCTCTTGTTTAGTCTCAAAATCTGTTCTTGTTTTTTGCCTCAAACTTTTTCAAAAAGTGATTTTCATGTGTTGAGCATACTATATTCGTGCCACCATCTGGCCAATCATCTTTGACCTCCATTTTCTACAATGGCATCTTTGACGAATATCCTGCTTGAGAGGAGTAAAAAATTCAACGGCATAAACTACAATACCTGGAAGTTGTGTATGATGATGATTTTTGAATACAGATGTCTTGACAAAATTGTTTTGGGCAAGACTAATCGTCCCGAGGAATAAGGCAAAGAGAAGGATAAATTTGATGAGCAAATCGAGAAGCTGTTATGCTCATCAAACTTTCGATCACTGATGATCAGCTCCCACAGGTTCCTTTTGGTAAAACAGCTGCTGAAATTTGGATGCATCTCAAAGGCTTACATGAAACCTTTGATAAGAGCCATGCATTCTTCCTCAAGAACATGCTTTTCTCAATCATGTTGGATGATCAGGTGTCCCTACAGGGTCATCTCAATAAGATCAAGGACATTTGCGATCACATGGAAGCCATTGGATGCAAAATGGAAGAAGACATGGTAGTGATCACCCTGAAGAGTCTACCATCTTCCTACGAGCACTTTGTGGAACTCTCAACATTGCTTCCACTCATTCTGATGTTTTGTTTTTCGATCTTTGCATAATGCTTCTACAACTGGATTGTTGGAAACAACAATTCGGTAGTGGTATCGACCCATCTTCAAACACACAATAGCTAAATTTGTAGGCAACTTCAGTTCTCTCAGTCTTCTCCGCAGAATCTCTCTGCGCAGTCTTCAAAAGGACCGAAGAAGAAAAATATTCAGTGCAAGTACTGCCATGAGTTTGGTCATATGAAGTTGGAGTGCCGTAAACGCTTAGCTGGTCAAGCCAAGGAATCTGGTTCATAGCCTCAAGCGCATGCTGCAGAGCACACTGAGTAGGGTGAGTTTGCCTTTTATGCCTTCATGACTAAAAGACCTGCAGATCATGTCAAATCCTTTGCCTGATATATTGATTCGGGTGCCTCTTGCCACTTCACTCATTGCTGAGATTGGTTCACATATTTTCAGCCATTCTCCGATTTAGTTATTTTTGGAGGGGAAGAGTACATTGTTGTCAGAAAAGGCAATATACAAATTTTGTCTAGAGGAAGGAAATTGATTTTCCTTGATGTGTACTATGTTCCAGGAATGGAACTCAACCTTCTCTTAGTCAGTCAAATTCTGAGACATTCCCCTCGGCTAGACGTGACCTTTAGTTCACATCAGTGTAGTATTATTGATTGGGAGACTCAGTCTACTGTTGCTGTGGATCTTGAGGATCATGGTCTATTCAGACGTGTTGACTTTGGTGATTCTCAGGAGCTTGCTATGGCAGCCCATCGCTCCTCTGTTAGTACACTCTGGCATCAACGGTATGGGCACTTAAATGTGCACTATCTTTCTCAGCTTGTTCTAGAAGATCTTGTCATTGGACTGCCAGAGATTTAGACTCAGAACCTTGGAGTTTGTAGAGCGTGTTAGGCTGAGAAGCAGCATCGCACTCCGTTTTCAAATGGCGACTCATGGAGAGCTTCTAAGGCATTACAACTGATCCATGTTGATATTTGTGGATCTATGGCTACTCCTTTTGTTATTGGGTCCAAGTATTTTTTTACTTTTTGTTGATGATTTCAGTTGTTAAATGTGGGTGTATTTCCTTCATAAAAGATTAGAGGAGTTTGTTTTGTTTCAAAAGTTCAAAGCATTTGTAGAAAAAGAGTCTAGTCAGCATATTGTTACTCTTAGAGCTGACAATGGGGGAGAATTCTATTCCTTTGTCGTCTCCCATTTCTGTGAACATGACATAAAGTGCCATTTAACATCCTACATCCCTCAACAAAATGGTGTTGTTGATAGTAGAAACCGCACGATTACCGAAATGGGCTGGTCTATACTTAAACACAAGAGTGTTCCAAAGAAATTTTGGGCCAAAGCAGTTCACACTGTCGTCTATCTTCTCAACTGCTCGCCTATAGTGGTTGTCATGAAGAAGACTCTGGAAGAGGCCTGGTCAGGCCATAAGCCCAGAATCAATCATCTCAATTTCTTTGGCTCCACTGTCTGGATTCTTGATGCTAAAAGCACCAAGTTAGATGCCAAGAGCCAGAAACTCATGCTAACCGGCTATAGTGATAATTACAAAGCCTAACGACTGGTTGACATCGAGACTAGTCATCTCATCTTTAGTTGTGATGTGGTCTCTGACAAGGAACGAGGGCCATTTCAGCTCTCCTCCAGTTATGGATTCAGAGGATTAGTCTCTCAACGCTCAAGATGTAGGTGTCTGTCTCCATTAGGTCCACCTGATGGGAGGGCTTCAGCTGAGAAGGCTCCAGCTATTCCTGTTCCTTCTCTTGCAGGCTCACCCAGACATGTAGATACACCACCTGATTTTCCTCATGATTCATTCGATCTTCTGTTTGATGATGATAATCCCATTGCACCTTCGGCTTCTAATATTGGCATTTCTACTCTCCGGCCTAAATGGTGGGCTTAAGACGATTGGTGATCTTCATGATGAAGAGCTCATCGAGGGTAGAACTACTCGGAAGAAGAGAAAATCTTTTGATTTTGTCAATTTTTCTCTCATGGCCAACATTCATAGTGTGTATGAACTTGAAACATACACAGAGGTGAAAGGGATACTTGAGTGGGAAGAAGCTATGAAAATTGAGCATCATAGTTTGTTGAAAAATAATACTTGGGTTTTGTCAGATCTCCCTTCAGAAAAGAAACCCATTGGTTGCAAATGGGTCTACAAAGTCAAATACAAGGCTGATGGTACTTTGGATAAGTACAAGGCTCGTCTCGTTGCCAAAAACTTCTCTCATCGTGAAGCGATTGATTATGAGGAGACCTTTGCTCCGAGAACAAATATGAGTGTTAAACTATAGCTTCGATATGATATATATATATATATATATATATATATATATATAATATCATTATCATATTGAACAGATTTGGTATCCTGTTGATTGCATATTATATAATGATCGGATTCGATATGCTGTTGACTGATCGTATATACACTATGGATCGAATACATTGCAGTCTGTTGTTGATCGATTGCTGTCGACTTACATTGCTATGAATATGTTGGGGTTACGTATAACTATCGTGTGATTGTTATCGTAACACATATTAATGTGTTACAATAACTATCACACCATAGTTATACGTAACACAAAGTAATGTGTTATATTAACAATGCCAACAGGTATATGAAACCGTGCATAACAATATGTAAAACAACGCACTTGAAATTGTATGTCTATGTAAAGACATGACCATGCGTGGCTTAAGCCACGTACGGTCATGTCTCTACATAGACATAACCATTGTATTACATATATATATGTATTCGTATATGCTGTGGAAAAATATCAATAACAGAGTGAATATTACTACCACAACATATACGAAATACAAATATATATATATGTTTATATATATAGTTTAGAAAATACATGCAAGAATATAATTGTGAATAATTAAATAACTATATTGAATTCTCTCTATCAAGATCAAAATTCCTAACATGGTATCAGAGCCTCACTAGAGAAGAATCAATATAAACAAAATTATGAAATTCTATCAAATCCATTATAAATAAGAAGAAAATTATAATGGCCAACATCATTAAGGTAGAAGACAGACTTGAAGGTGCTTCAAACTTTTTCTCATGCAAAATTCAAATTCCAACATTACTCCAAGAACTCGAATTAGATTCCTATGTTGAGGAAGATAAAAAGATGCCTGGAGATGAACCAAATAAATCAATGTGGAAAAGGCGTAACAATAAAGAAAAGAAGATAATAATTGGTGCTGTTAAAGATCATATCCTTCCCTCCATAGCAAGACTTAAAACCTCCTATGAAGTATTCAAAACTATTCAAGAGACATTTGAGATTAATAATACAAGCAGATTACTTACTCTCAAACAACAACTTTTGAATTAAAAATTGAACAAAGGGGAGACCATCACATCTTACTTTCTTAGAATTGCCGAGTTAAGAGATCAACTATCCACCATTGGAAATAATATTGATGACATGGAGTTAACATTAATAGCCCTTAGAAGATTACCTATTACATGCGAATCTTTTATTCAATGTATAACTGGACGTTCTTCTCTACCTAAGTTTGATTAACTCAAGAATGACTGCACTCAAGAGGAATCTTGGTTAATTTCAAGAGGGATTGGGCCTAACAAAGGAGAAGAGATTCAAGCTCTAAATACTCATTCAAACTTCAAAAGAAAACGAAAGTTTAAACATAAGAAGGGAAACCATAACAAAAATCACAAAAATCGAGACTTCTCCAAAGTACAATGTTATAAATGCGATAAACTTGGACATACGCATAGGTTCTGTCCAGAGAGGAAGAAAATTCAAGCAGCTTTAGCCAAAGTCAAAGGGGCAGAAATATCTCTATTCTTCTTTGCCTTATCAAGTGAAGTAAATTCAAGCAGAAGCACCTGGATAATTGATAGCGGAGCATCACGACACATAACTAGATTCAGAGATCAATTTGAAACCCTAGAGGAAGATTCTTCTGAAGAAGTCACAATTGGAGACAACTCCACTTATCCAGCAAAAGGAATTGTGACCTACTCAATTAAATTGAAAAATGGAGTATCTCTATTGTTGAAAGATGTTCTCTTTGTACTAGGCATAAAAAGGAACTTGGTCTCCATATCAGGGTTAGCAGATCAAGGCTATCAAGTTACTTTTCAAGAAGATAAAGTGTTAATATGGACTAAGAACACTAATATCAAAAATGCCATTTCTATAGGTCATAGGGATGGAAGCCTATACAAGTTAGGCATTAATCACAAATCAGCTGTATGTCATGAAGTATCAAACTCTAATGAACTCTGGCACAGAAGATTAGGTCATCTTGGATTTAGCACCCTTCCTTCCATAAAGAAAATCACAACAGGCATACCTAATCTAACATCAAATCATATTAGTACTTGTAAATGATGCGCCCTAGGGAAAAATAAAAAAAATCATTTCCTTCTAGTAAACATAAAACCAAAGTTGTATTAGAACTCATACATACAAATCTATGTGGACCTATGTCAACTCTATCACTAGGAGGGTTTTCATACTATGTAATCTTTGTTGACAATTACTCTAGAAAAACTTGGATCTACTTTCTTAAACTAAAAGAATCAAATGAAGTATTACTGAAGTTCAAAGAATTTAAGGCATTAGTGGAAAATCAAACTGGGTAGAAAATAAAAAAACTAAGATCTGACAATGGAGGTGAATATATCTCTGAAAATTTTAAATTTTTTTGCATATCTGTTGGGATTAAGAGGGAGTATACAGTATCATATAATCCTCAACATAATGGAGTAGCAGAAAGGAAAAACAGAACCATTATTGAAGCTGCCAAGGCAATGATGCATGATCAAAATCTTCATAATTCATTTTGGGCCGAAGCATCTAATATTGCTGTATACATTCAAAACAGGTGTCCTCACTCTATCCTAGAAAACATCACACTTGAAGAAGCTTTTACAGGGAAGAAACCAGATCTAAGCCATCTAAAAATCTTCGGATGTCCCATGGATGTACACATTCCTAAAGAGAAAAGAACCAAACTAGAACCATCTGGAAAGAAAGGAATATTTGTTGGCTACAGTGAAACTACTAAAGGATACAAGGTATACATACCAGGACAAAAATCTATTGACATTAGTAGAGACATCAAATTTGAAGCGGATACTGCTCTAAAAATCTCTACACTGTAATATCCTTTCTACTGTTTCAACAAACTCTGGTTTATAAGGTGAGTGAATTTGAACTGAAATTTTGGACAGTCTAGATTGTTTTAGGCAATGCTGTATGTCTGACTTATTTGTGGCATTAAGGATGTTTATTTGTTCTACTGCTATTCAGTGATTGGTGTATACTGTTCTTTCCAGATTTCAACTTAAATGTTTCCCCAAGCATAAGAATAATAAAATACCATTCATACGATACAAAGATTGCAGAGATTAAGTTCAACTCCCGAAATATATTCCTTTAATTCACTGTGATATCAAATGATCAACTTCACACTGGACATATACTCTAGATATTGTGTAAAACTTTAAATACAACTGCAGAAGTAATAATAGTACCAACTGTAAGTTTCCAGCCAGTCGGCCAATATGGACCAAGCATGTACGTTGCAGATGTTGGAGGTGCGCGTAACCTCACTGCTGTGCCGTTCCTTCTACATGCGAGACAGGATACAGTCCACAACTTCCACCCTGCTCTCCGCAACACGTCGCCTTGGTTAGGGGATCCGTTCCACTCCCAATATTTGGATTCCAATCTTGCACTGTTTGTGTATTCATTGGCGGCGGTAGGTGGGCACGTGCTTTCCTTCAACAACCCAAGTTCCTCAGTATTTCTCCCGCATTGGCCTGTGGTGTTCACACGTTGTTGGCAAGGGCGTACTTCCTTCAACCAACCCGCTACCACCCTTGGACAGGGCGACTGCAATCTTCCACACCTGCGTGCACATACACTTACCGCTGCTAGACTCCCTACGTATGTGTGCCCAGTAGTATGAGTAAACTTGGGACGACTTGCAGTCTTGCTACTATGTGTCCATTCTTCAGTTCAATAGTGTGTTATTCCCTCTTGCGGCCCTGGTACTCAGAGGGGATCGGGCTTGAACCAAAAAACCGTCTACTGGAGTGATATATATATATATAAGACTTTTCCCACTATTACAAAGACAACTGATTGATATCATTAATCCTTTTCCAATCATTGAATTTTCTGAGATTAATGCTGTAACTAGAATGCTTCCTTCTTACCAAATGCTTGATGCCCAATTTGTGAAACCTGTGCGATTCTACCTCTTGAAGAGATGCTGGGGCTACGTCCAATATCTCCACAAATTCCGAAGGGTTTGTGTCCTTGGAATAACCAGTCACATATGGAACTAGATTTCTTTCTTTTTGTTTTATATTATCTCATGGTGCTTTTCCCAAGGTGTACTTTTTCTTTTATAACCTCGAAGTGAGTGCAAGCACACAAAACTAAGCCATGTGGGATAAAAGCTCACTTAAGTCACTTTTATAAGATAAAGTAGCTTTAAAATATAAAGTAACTTTATAATAAGCCATAAAGTGACTTTATAACAACACTTTATAAATAAAGTGATTTGACTTTAGAAACAAAGCCCAGATAATGAATATTTTCCCATGCAAACCTGTGACTGGCTGGCATCCTCCGATATGAAGCCATTAGCCTATTCGGATGGGTAGATAGACTAATCAGGCATCGAAATGGCCTATTGCGGGGAAGGGGACATTACATACACTCTTAGAAGAAGGATCAAATGAGAACCAGGGGGAGAATATTATAGAAAATGATGAAATTAAGAATCAGAGGGAGAATACCTCTCTAGATGATGAGAACATAATAGAAAGCAATGAACTTCCTTCATCCAATCTCGAAGATGTTGAAATTCCTAACAACAAGAAAAGACCATTATGGGCAAGAAAAATGATTGAGGAAAATAATGTTGAACCAGATGAAGTATTTAAAGAAAGCAAGAGAACAAGAAATCAAAAGTGCTATCTTGCACTTATGGTAGAACTTACAAAATCTGAACCATCTAATGTTAAAGAAGCCTTAACAAGTCAATCCTGGAAAGATGCGATGATCGAGGAATATCAATCTATTGTAAAAAATGATGTTTGGGAAATAGTACCTAGACCTAAAGGGAAAACAGTCGTCTCCTCAAGATGGTTATTCAAAATCAAATATACTTTAGATGGTAGTATTGAAAAACATAAGGCTAAATTTGTAGCCCGAGGTTTTTCTCAAAAGGTTGGAATTGACTACGAAGAAACCTTTGCTCCAGTCGCCTGATATACCTCTGTAAGAACCATTATAGCCATTGCCGCAACCAAAGGGTGGAAGATACATCAAATGGATGTAAAGACAACATTTCTTAATGGTGTTATTGAAGAAGAGATGTATATAGAACAACCTGAAGGCTTCACCACTCTTGACAGTAATAGTTACGTTTGCAAATTGAAGAAAGCTCTCTACGGTCTTAAACAAGCTCCTAGGGCATGGTATGAATGCATAGACAACTATCTCTCCAAGTTAGGGTATTCCAAAAATGAAGCTGATCCTAACATATACTTCAAAACATTCAAAGGTGAAATGGTAATCATAGTTCTTTATGTGGATGATTTATTAATAAAAAAAGAAGATCATCTCATTATTAAATGCAAACAAGATCTCACAAACGAATTTGACATGAAGGATCTAGGGTTGTTACACTACTTAGGATTAGAAGTATTACAAAAGGAAAACCATATTTTCCTAAATCAAGGAAAATATACCATGGACATATTAACCAGATTTGGCATGATGGATTGTAAACCATTAACCACACCAATGGAAACTAATCTTCATAAACTCAAAGATGAAGCCGCAGACTCAGAACCTACAGATCCTTCATATTATAGACAACTTATTGGATCTCTTTTGTACTTGGTAAACACTCGTCCTGATATCTCCTATGCTACAAATGTTTTAAGTCATTTCATGTGTTAACCAAAGAAGATTCATCTAACAGTATCTAAACATATTCTAAGATATCTACATGGTACTATTGAAATGGGCCTAAAATGCGAGAAACTTGAGATACAACTTCAAGGATTCTCTGATTCTGACTAGGCTAGAAATTCAACCGATCGTAAAAGTACTACAGGATGTTTCTTTAGTTTTGGATCTGCTTTAATTTCATGGTTCAGTAGGAAACAATCAGCAGTTGCTCAAAGCTCGACTGAAGCTGAATATATGGCTGCTTCGATGGGAGCTCGAGAAGCAGTATGGTTGAGGAAGTTACTATTTGGATTGTTTGACAATCCTCTAAAGCCTACTATAATTCATTGTGACAATCAAAGCTGTATTAAACTTTTAGTGAATCCAGTCTTTCACAATCGTTCTAAACACAAAAATTCCCTATCACTACATAAGAGACATGGTGGATAGAAGCATCATCAAATTGGTCTACATTAGTACTGAAGAACAAAATGCCGACATCTTTACCAAACCTCTTGCAAAGTTAAAAATCGAGTACTTCAGAAGGAAACTCGATATGGTTAAGTTGTGAGTAAACTTATGAGATTAATTCTCTCTATTATGTAATTTGATATATTCATGAATAAAATAAAATAAAATAAAATATTGCAATATTATGTGTTTTTGAAAGGTGACGATCTTTCTTGTGCGAGGTCACCATTGTATGGTGACGATCTACAATAGTGTGACCTATTTAAGTTATCATTTAAATCTAGTTCCAAATTTAGTCGGGTATTATGATAACAAATGCTTCAAGTTTTGATCCGGATTGCGCCGGATATCTTGACACTATCACTTATCATTGAATCCAATTCCAAATTGAGTCGGGGGTTGTGATAATATTCTTCCATCAGGTTAAGTATATTCCAGGTCCTATTGGTTACCCTTATATAAAGAAATTAAGTGTTATATCCAGTTCCAAATTGAGTCGGGGATCTTAACACACTTACATATTGAGATTTTGATCTCGATCAATCCTCTCTTGCTAAGAGGGAGTGTTAAACTATAGCTTCGATATATATATATATATATATCATTATCATATTGAACAGATTCGGTATCTTGTTGACTACATATTATATAATGATCGGATTCGATATGCTGTTGACTGCATATCGTATATACACTATGGATCGAATACATTGCAGTTTGTTGTTGATCGACTGCTGTCGACTTACATTGCTATGAATATGTTGGGGTTACAATAACTATCGTGTGATAGTTATCATAACACATATTAATGTGTTACGATAACTATCACACCATAGTTATACGTAACACAAACTAATGTGTTATATTAACAAGCCGACAAGTATATTAAACTGTGCATAACAATATGTAAAACAACGCACTTGAAACGATATGTCTATGTAAAGATATGACCTTGCGTGGCTTAAGCCACGTATGGTCATGTCTCTACATAGACATAACCATTGTATTACATATATATATGTATTCGTATATGTTGTGGAAAAATATCAATAACAAAGTGAATATTATTACCACAACATATACAAAATACAGATATATTTATATTTATATATATGGTTTAGAAAATACATGCAAGAATATAATTGTGAATAATTAAATAACTATATTGAATTCTCTCTATCAAGATCACTATTCCTAACAATGAGCACCATCAGATTAGTCCTAGCCATGGCAGCTCAGTGTGACTAGAAGGTCCATCTAATGGACGTCAAAAGTGCCTTCCTAAATGGTGCCTTATAGGAAGAGGTGTACATGACGTAACCTCCTCATTCAAGGTTGCTGGTAAAGAACACTAGGTACTCAAACTGGTGAAAGCACTCTATGGCCTCAAATAGGCTCCTCAGGCATGGTACATGAAAATTGATAAATACCTCATAGATCAAGGTTTTCAAAGGAGTCCTTGTGACTGAATTTGTATGTCAAGACTACTGGCAGTGACATCATCCTTTTGGTTATTTATGTTGATGATCTGATCATCATTGGTTGTTCAACATCTTTGATTCAAGAAATCAAACAGAATTTATGTCAGTCTTTTGACATGACCGACCTTGGACTTCTACACTACTGCCTAGGTGTTGAGGTTTGGCAACAGTCACATGGCATCTTTATCTCTCAGTCTAAGTATGCACGGGCTCTGCTTGACAAATTCAAAATGCAAGACTGCAAACTTGCATCTACACCTATGGAATTCGGTCTAAAGTTGTTAGCCAAATCTAGTTCTCCCGTTGAGAATGAATTCACATTTAGGCAACTAGTGGGTAGTTTGATCTATCTCACTGCCACTAGACTTGATCTCAGCTTTGCAATGAGTTACATATCTTGCTTCATGACAACTACTTCAGATCATTGGGCTATAGCGAAGTGCATGTTGCGCTATGTCAAGGGCACACTAGACTTTGGTATCCTCTATGGGCGAACCAAGGATCCCTAACTCATCGGTTACATAGACTCGGATTGGGGAGGTTTTGTTGATGACAAAAAGTCCACTTTTGGGTATGTCTTCAGTTTGGGCTTAGGTGCTATCACTTGGACTAGTAAGAAGCAGTAGGTAGTATCTCTTTCCTCCATAGAAGATGAATATCGGGGAATAGTCAAAGTAGGTTGTGAGGAAGTTTGGCTTCGAAGGATGCTTTTCGACATCCATATGTCTTAGGCAGGCCCGTCACCCCTCTTCTGCAACAATCAAGGGGTGCTCAAGCTTGCCAAAAATCTAGTCTTTCATGAGCGAACCAAGCATATTGACATTCACTGTCATTTCATCCGCCAATTGGTTGAAGATGGATCAGTGGATTTGCATTTTGTTCCTACAGCGGACTGAATTGCTGATATTCTCACCAAATCCCTACTTCCAAAGAAGTTTGTCAAATTCAGGGGGCAGCTTGGTGTAGTTGATAGGGTGAGCATTAGGGGAGGGTATTAGAATAATATCTCCTCAGTTATTTTGTTTCTATATTTAATGGTCACTTCTAAATATTGTAGATATTGTGTATGATAGATTCTTTCTATTTTTTGTATGTTTCTTTTTAGAAACATCTCTCATGTAAAATCTATAAGAACGTTTCGTTCTTTGTTAATACCATTCAATTATTTTTTACCAATCTAATAAAATAGGGTAGGCTAATGAATCCACAACATATTAAAAAAAATAGCAGCTTTAACAATTGAGAGTTTTGGTGGTGCAAAGTTCCAAAATAGAGATTTGGATACAACTTGTAGAAAATAAGTGAGAAGGGGGAGGAAAGGAGACTTTGGTGGTAGGCTGATTTGGGATAGTAGGGGTAATATGTGTGGTTGAGGTATTCTTTGGAAGGAGGTATGCCAAAATATCTTTATGAAGTGATGGATGGCAACAAGGAGCTCATGTGGTCTTCATAGATGAAACTTATGTTTCTTACACTAGAGGAGACAATGATAGTCTTTGTGGATGGCGAGTCGTTGTTAATTACAAAAATGGAGTATTTGATTCAAGGATCTACACTCATTGTCAAACCAATGATTCATAGGATGAATACCATGAAGATAGGTAGGAATTGAGTGATGAATTGTGTAGGGTAAGGAGTCAAGTGATGGCTCTCAAAGGACAGGGAGAGAATTCATCACGCAGCAATAGCAGGTGGTGGAATGGAATGTAAGTTGGAAAATCTTGGAAGCATAATCAAGTGTACTCATAACTGACATGGATATTATATACTCATAATTGAAATGGATTGTGGAATGACAATTATTGGGGACCCTACATGGGGGAGGTGGGAAGGAGCATGGAGGGGAGTATGAAGGGTGAAGGTTAAAGCCCATTGTTGGTAGAGGGTAGATATGAGACAAGGAGGTCCCAAATGTCAAGGATTGTAGATCTGAAAGAAATAACATAATTAAATGCGTTTACACCATTGCCATGAGAAAAACAAATAAATCTATAGCAATGCGGAAACAATTTTTTTTTTAAGAATATAACTTTAAGATTCACATGGATGGACATAGAACCTCCTATAAGCTGTGGCAAGGTTGTTCCACTTAGCTGAAGTTCTTTGCAAACAACACTCTTCAATATCTATTTTCTAGAGATGCAATTCATGATCAGCAAGATCATGTATGGTCATCTAGTGGGTCAAGGTGCAAGCAAAAAAGTCACTCAAAAGAATAATATAATCAAATGAGTAGTGGGAATCTTTAGGTAGAGATCAAGATGTAGGTATCCTGCAATGTGAACTACATATTTGGAAAAGGCTGGTGAAAATATCACGTTGCAATGGAATGGGCCTCATTGAATCTGGAACCGCATTTATTTGAGATGTAAATTAGGCCGACAAAGATATCCTATTTTGGAAATTATCTCAAATGAGAAAATCCATTCCACTTCAACCATAATGATCTACAAGTCTCATTGATCATGAATTGTGATAGGAGGGCAGGCTCACATGGGTATTAGTAACAAAGATGATATCTCGTAAATCGGTGATGTACTGGAAGGTACTTGGAGAATACCATATTTGCAGCTCCAATAGAAAATGATTCCTAGATCCTTGAACACTACCTTGCAAATAGTCTAGTGTGTGCCTAAAGTGCTCCCATGTAGACAGACTATTGTGTGGCCACATGAAAGGCGGGGAATCGTGAGGAACAATTGTATAGTCCTACATGAAAGATCTTTTGTTTTCCTTTTTGGTAGTAACAACTTGAGGATGAGCATTCTGAAGGTCCTCTCCTCTTCAAGTCGTGGTATCCATACCTTGATAAATTTCTTTAGGTAGAGAAAAAAGTTGTTTCTTGGTGTTACACCCTTGCAAAAGTCACCATCTGTACCTTGTTTTGATGTGTTTTGCTGATTTATTTTTTGAAGCATTAGGTAGATGAGTTGAGCAAATCTTTTTTTCTTGTCTTTTTTGTTTTCTAACTACTTTGAAAAAGAGATTGCTTGTCATTATGGTGTTTTGTCATGCTCAATATAGTATTAGAGCTCAACAAACCATGCTATAGTGATTTTCAAATGAGTGATGGACCTGCAAGTTGTGTGATAAAGGAGTTTAGGGTGACAAAGACCTCTGAATCATGTGATTTGGAAGTTCCAAATGCCAAAACACACGTAGTTGCATGCAATGGAGTTTAATGCTGACAAAACACATGCAAAATATGTGATTGGTATTTTAATATTAGCATACAGATTGAAATTGTGTGACTGGATTTGAATATCATCAAAATGCATGAAAATTTGAAAAAAAGTTTAAATGGCGGTAGAGTTTGAGACCATGTGAGAAAGAGTTTGAAAGTGGAAAGTATTGTAGTCGTGATACCAAGGTAGTTTAGTCAACAGAAGAGTTAGTGATTGGATAGCAGGCATTGAGATAACAACAGATAATGCAAATTGTACGATTGAATGTTCCATGTTGTTGAATACATATGAATTACATGATTCATGTTTTAAGTTGGCCAATGCAAGGAAATTGTGCTTATTATTAGTGCGCTGACCTGTTTTAAAACAAAAGGCAGGGTAGAAAACTTAGTATGTGCTGCCTAAGGGTTTAAACAAGAGTGTTCTAGGTGTTTGGTGAAGACAAAAGAAGTGCAGGTGTTGAAATTAGTATCATTGGGGAAGAACCTAGAGTTTATGATTCTAAATTCTCTTTCCTTTCAGAGAGGAAATCTGCTTCAAGTTATCAAGGTTGGATTGGTGAAGTCTTATGGTTTACTTCGGTTCTTTAGATGATCCATTAAGTTTTAGAGCAAATGAATGCTTCAGAATTAGAGGAAAGCCTATTTTTAAGCTGCTTTGTTTTATTTGTTGTTTAGAGTAGTTTTGCTTTAAACTGTCTTTCTTTCTTACTTGTAGCTTTTAGAGGTTTGCTTTAAAATATATCTTTTGGGATAAATAATTATTATTCTGAAATCCCAAAAGAGGACATTCTTTGTAAACTTATAAATAAGTTCTTTGAGCGCAAGGGATAAATGATGATGGATGCTATGCTTATACTTTTGAAATTATTGTTGAACATTTGTTTGGAATTCCATTAATTGGATTGAAAGTGGATTTTACCATCAAGCTTTGTGTTGTGGTTATATGTCTATCTAGGTTATAGATTTGCATACAACTTATCTATATAACTACATTTCTTGAGTTTCTGGGATGGATTTTCATTTTGCCATTTTAGGGGACAGAGGGGATGGCAGAGGGGATCGCTATATAAAAACTAAGGAAAATTAAAAATATATAGGGAAATTTTAAATAGTCATATGAAAACATGGATAAAGCATGCTTGTATACATTATAGAACCTTAACACAACGTTTGTGTTAAAGAATTTAAATTGACAGTTCACATGAGAGTCGAAGTCAAACAAATTATCAAAACTCAAACATTAATACTATGGGACAGCCAAGGGATATGTTTTCGAGTTTCCGGGATGTCCCTGTTTTAGGATGGGTCAAAATTAAGCCGGGTACATGTCCCCAAGTAATACTGCTATATAATTCTTGGATCAAGTGTCTTCTATGTGTTGTTATTTCCAACTATTATGTGCACTGAAATGTTGGTTTCTGTTTTTTGGGTAGTAGAAAGGTGCTGACGTTGTTTAGAGTAGCTGCTTCATCCATAAGATCTATAAAAAACATTGTTTGTAATGATTTATGCTTATATCTAAGGCGAAAACGTAGGCAAGCAGCCATTTCATTCATGAAAAACCTCCAAGTGGATATTGTATAGCATTGGTATTTGTATGTCTCCTCAATAGTTTGGTGTCTAGGGCTAGTTTAGCTTAGTGTTTAGGTTTAGTTTAGATTTGAGGGAGCTTCTCCTCATAATTAGCAGAGGGGTCTACACTCATAGATTGTTTCATTTGTTTTCTCTTGCACAAGACAAATTAAAATGCTAATGCTTAGCTCTAAGGTTTTGTGAATGCTCTTCTCTCGATTGCAATCAAGTAATGTTGGTGTTATTGGGAGCGAGTTGACCAATATTTTTCTAGGAAGATATCTTTGAAGCCTAGAGAGTCCTGCAATAAGGTTTGATCATCTTGTGGGGTTTAGCAGGCTTTGGATGAACTTGTTGAGATTAAAGAATGTTACTTGGCAAGATGGAGTATTCATTCAATAATCACAAATGGCATTGAGGGTACAACATTTTTGAAGATGTGGACATGTCACTTTTATATCTTATTGGATGTATTTAGTTATGGTGGCTCTGAAGTGGGAATTTGATGCAGGAGCATCTCGGGTCCTTGGCAATCCTGTGTCACCAAAAAAATGTTTGAAGTTTTCTGTGTTGCTCAGTTCCTTCTTTGACTAAGTTGGTTCGGTGTTGCTTGGTTTCCTTTGTTCACTGCTATTGGTCGGTTATCTCTCTGGCGCTCGGTTATTTCCTTGGTGCTCGGTGATGCTTGTCTGGCACTCGGTTATCCTTGCTTACCGAGTTGTTTATTTTGAATTTCTATTGAGGAAAAATCTTGCATTTATATTTGGTCGCGGATTTAATTATGGTATCTATCATTGGGAAGCATGTGGATCTAGATCTGGTCATTCCTTCCGTTGATGGTGGATCTGAAGGCTGATTTGATTCGGTAGCCTCTTGTATAAATGTAGTTGTTTGGTTAGAGTTTAGGAGTCAGTTTTTGGATAGAAGATAGAAGATAGAAAATTAGAGATTGTTGGTAGATCCTCACATGTTGGAGTTTGGAGGACTTCTGTATTTGATTGTAATATCTGGCCTAAACGGGGAAGGCCTTACAGCCCGACATGTATGAATCAATTGAAGTCAATATATGAAAATATTTGCATTCTCCCTCTCACTGTTGTGTGTTGTTGCTTCCGTGTGTGATCTCTGCAAGGTTGATCTGGTTAGGGTGTGCCTTTGGGCCCTCTACCCATCCTCCCTTGCGTCAAGTGGTATCAGAGTGAGGTGAGATCTGGATCTAGGTTTGCGAATCTAGGTTTGAGGGTTCCTTCTTGTCAAACCCTAGTTGAATTGTTGTGGGGTAGCAAATTGCAATCTGGCGTGCAATTGCAGAGGGTTTCAAGATGGTTTGTGAGAGGCAAGATGCGGATCCAGGATTGACAGACATGTTGAGATAACTTGCTGCTAGATTTGAAGTTGTTGAAACAATCCAGAGAAGAGGAAGACATCTTGAAGATGTTAGTGATGATGAAATTGAGATAGAACAAGGTGATGTAGAACCTACACCTGTGATGGATCAAGGTGAGGAAAGATTGTTGAAAGCTTTGACAAATCTGAAGTCTACACCACTTTTTAATCCTCCTGAGTATAGTGGAAAATTGGATTCTGATGAATTGGTGGACTGGATCACTGAGATGGAAAAGTACTTTGAATATGAAAATGTACCTGAGGAAAAGAAGGTGAAAATTGCAAGCACAAAGTTGAAAAATCATGCATCCTTATGGTGGGAACATTTGCAGTTGGATAGAAAGAGGAAAGGCAAAGACAAAATCAAGGTATGAAATAAAATGGTGAATAAATTGAAAGGGAAGTTCTTACCTTATGATTATCAGATTAACCTAGTTAGGCGAGTGCAAAGTTTGAGGTAGAAAGATAGCTCGGTAAAAGAATATACTGAGGAATTCTATAGATTAGATATCAGATCTGGACATGATGAATATGATGTGGAAAGAATTGTTAGATACTTGAATGGTTTGAGAGTTTCCATCCAAGAAGAAATCAGTTTGGTCAAATTGGAGAACATTGAAGAGGCTTATCAATTTGCATTGAAAGCTGAGGAGAAATTGAACAAGAGACATGTGCAAAGACAAAGAGGTAGAGGTGGTAGATTCCCTAAAGGAAGAGGTAGATCTTATGGTGAAAACAGTAAATCTGAACCTGAAAAGACAAATCTGGATAAAGGCAAGACCAAGTGGAAAGGTGAAAGTTCATCTAGAGGCAGAGGCAGTAACTACCGAGGTGGTTATAATAGAGGTGGTTTCCGAGGAACTTGTTACAATTGTGGAGAAGGACATAGCTCATTTGAGTGTACACATGCAAGTAAGAAGGTCGGTAATAGTAGAAATGCTTTGGTGCAAGAAGAGTCACCGAATGAACTTGAGAAGGAAAATAACTTGATGGTAAGGAGAGCACTTTGGAGTGAAAGTAATAAGGAAGATCCGGTAAGGAAAAGTTTGTTCAAGACCAGATGTAGAGTTTCTGATGAAGTTTGAAAGGTAATCATTGACAGTGGTAGCTCGGAGAATCTGGCATCTGAGGAAATGGTCACAAAGCTGCGGTTGAAAAGGTTCGAACATCCGAAGCCCTATTTGATTTCATGGATCAAAGATGAGCATACACTCTTGGTAAGTGAACAATGTTATGTGAATTTGAAAATTGGAAAGTACTGTGACAAGGTGTTATGTGATATCATGCCTATGGATTGTTGTCATATTTTGTTGGGTAGACCTTGGCAATATGATAGACATGCTATATATGATGGGAGATTGCATAAATATACTATTTGGGCTGATGGGAGAAGACAAATCTTGTTACCTTTGATTGAAGAACTTGTTAGTAATGCTTGCACATCTTTGAAAGTTTGCTTGATGGAAGGAAGAAAGTTTGTTAAGGATCTGAAGAAGAATGATGTATGTTTTGTTGTGATTCCTAACAAACCGAGTAAGAAAACAGAGGATAGTGTCTCTGAGGAGATTGATAAGTTGCTCACCGAGTACAAAGATATCATTTTTGATAATATACCTGATGGTTTGCCACCGAAGAGAAGCATTGATCATTGCATGGATCTAATCCCTGGAGCTAGTTTACCGAATAAGGCACCACATCGGTTGACACCTACTAAGAATCAGGAATTGAACCGACAGATTCAAGAATTGTTGCAGAAAGGTTTGATCCAAGAAAGTTTGATTCCTTGTGCAGTACCTGCTGTATTGGCACCTAAGAAGAATGGAGAATGGAGAATGGCGAATGTGTACTGATTTCAGAGGAATCAACAAGATAACAGTGAAATATAGGTTTCCTATACTGAGAATGGATGACATAATGGACAGTTTGACTGGAGCAAAGTATTTTACCAAAATTGATTTGAAAAGTGGGTATCATCAGATCAGAATCAGAGAAGGTGATGAATGGAAGACTGCTTTCAAGACAAAAGAAGGTTTGTATGAGTGGTTGGTTATGCCTTTTGGTTTAACTAATGCACCGAGTACTTTTATGAGATTGATGAATGAAGTTTTGAAGAAATTCTTGGGTAAGTTTGTGATTGTATATCTTGATGATAATCTAATATTCAGTAAGACCAGAGAAGAACATTTGTTGCATGTTAAACAAGTATTGCAGAGATTGAAAGAAAAAAAGTTGCTGATAAATCTGAAAAAAGTGTTCATTCATGAAAAATGAAATTGTGTATTTGGGATTTGTGATTTTAGTTGATGGTTGGAAAATGGATCCTGAAAAGGTTGAAGCTATTTTGAATTGGCCTACACCTGAGAATGCTAGTGAGGTAAGATCATTTCATGGATTGACAAGTTTTTACCGAAAGTTCATTAGGAATTTCAATTCAATTTGTAATGCTATGACTGAGACTATGAGAGGAGATAAAAGAGAATTCAAGTGGACACATAGAGTTGATAAAAGTTTTGAGACTTTGAAGCAGAAGGTTGCTGAATTGCCTGTTTTGGCATTACCTGATTTCAATAAGGTATTTCAAGTGGAATGTGATGCAAGTGGAAGTGCAATTGGAGCTGTGCTAAGTCAAGAAGGTAAACCTGTTGCTTTCTTTAGTGAAAAGTTGAATGATGCAAAAAGGAAATATTCTGTGTATGATCAAGAATTCTATGCTATTGTTCAAGCACTGAAGAAATGGAGACATTATTTGATACCGAGTGAATTTGTGTCGTATATTGATCATAAGGCTTTACAGTATTTGGGTAGTCAGAATAAGTTAAATTAGAGACATATGAAATGGGTTGAGTATTTGCAGAGTTATACATTTGTGATAAAACATAAGAGTGGAGTCACTAATCGAGTTGCTGATGCATTGAGTAGAAGAAGATCTTTGATGACCGAGATGAAAATTGAAGTTCTTGGCTTTGATGACATGAGAGATTCTTATGAGTTTGATTCTGATTTTTTTCTGAGTCGTGGAGAAAGTGCAGAGCACCTATTCAAGATCAACCGAGTACTAAATGGGACGAATATTTTATTCAAGGAGTTATGTTGGTTAAAGGTATTCAATTGTGTATACCGAGAGGAGCAATGGGAACTAATTTGATAAAGGAGAAACATAGTAGTTGTTTGGCTGGACAGTTTGGTGTTGGTAAGACATTGAATTTGCTTAAGGAGAAATACTTTTGGCCACAGTTGTATAAAGATGTTCAAAAATTTGTGAAAAGTTGTGGAATTTGTCAAGTTGCAAAAGGAGTAAGTCAAAATACTGGATTGTATACACTGATTTCTGTTCCTAAGAAACCTTGGATTGACATCAGTATGGATTTTGTTCTTGGCTTACCGAAGACAGTAAGAGGTAATGATTCTATATTTGTTGTTGTGGATAGATTTTCTAAAATGACACATTTTATACCTTGTAGAAAGACATCAGATGCAATACATATAGCAGATCTTTTCTTTAAGGAAATTGTCAGATTGCATGGATTACTGAGAAGTATTATCTTTGACTGAGACAATAAATTTGTTTGATACTTTTGGAAGACCCTTTGGAGGAAGTTTGGCACCGAGTTGAAATATAGTTCTACATTTCACCCACAAACCGATGGATAGACAGAAGTTGTAAATAGAAGTTTGGGAAATCTTTTGAGATGTTTAGTTGGAGACACACCAGGTAATTGGGATTCTGTGTTGGCACAATCAGAGTTTGCATACAATAATTCAGTGAATAGGAGTACTGGAAAAACACCTTTTGAGATTGTAAATGGCATACAACTGAGAGGTATATTTGATTTGAGGGATATTGCTGATGAAAGAAAGAGAAGTGCTGAAGGAGTGAAGTTTGCTGAGTACATGAAAACATTGCATGAAGATGTGAAACAAAAGTTGGAAGTAAGTAATCAGAAATACAAAGACAGAGCTGATAGATGAAGAAGACATAAGACTTTTGTAGTCGGTGATGAGGTAATGGTTCATTTGAAGAAAGGCCGATTTCCTGTTGGAACATATGGGAAGCTGAAAATGAAGAAGTTTGGCCCTTGCAAGATTTTGAGGAAATTTGACAGTGGAAATGCATATGAGATTGAGTTACCTGAGGACATGGACATATCACCTATATTCAACATTGCTGATTTATATGAGTATCATGAACCTAATGAAGACATGACAGTACCGATGGATTATTTTTAGAAACAGATGGAAGAAGTTGAGCAGATTTTGGAGCAAAGAATTGGTAGAAATACAAGAGGAAAACAATATATGGAATATCTAGTAAAGTGGAAAAATAGACTGATTGAAGACAATGCATGGATTTCACAATCTGGGTTGGATGCAGCTCGGATCGTACCTGTTTCATGATTCAGAGAATCATTTTCAAATAATCCCAGGTGTCTGATGCAGGAGCGTCTCGGGTCCTTGGTAATCTTGTGTCACCAAAAACATGTTTGAAGTTTTCTGTGTTGCTCGGTTCCTTCTTTGACTGAGTTGGTTCGGTGTTGCTTGGTTTCCTTTGTTCACCGGTGTTGGTCGGTCATCTCTTTGGTGCTCGGTTATTTCCCTGGCTCTCGGTGATGCTTGTCTGGCACTCGGTTATCCTTACTTATTTTGGATTTCTGTTGAGGCCAACTCTTGCATTTATATTTGTTCGCAGATTTAATGATGGTATCTATCATTGGGAAGTGTGTGGACCTAGATCTGGTCGTTCCTTCCGTTGATGGTGGATATGAAGGCCGACTTGATTCGGTAGCCTCTTGTATAAATAGTTGTTTGGTTAGAGTTTAGGAGTCAGTTTTTGGATAGAAGATAGAAGATAGAAAATTAGAGATTGTTGGCAGATCCTCGCATGTTGGAGGACTTCTGTACTTGATTGTAATATCTGTCCTAAACCGGGAAGGCCTTACAACCTGGCATGTATGAATCAATTGAAGTCAATATATGAAAATATCTGCATTCTCCCTCTCATTGTTGTGTGTTGTTGCTTCCGCGTGTGATCTCTGTAAGGTGGATCTGGTTAGGGTGTGCCTTTGGCCCCTCTCCCCATCCTCCCTTGCGTCAAAATTCTATTCTTTCTCAAAGTCGTTCAATCAAATAATCAGTATTCTGCTCTCATTTTGCACATATTGTTTGGAACTTCTTCATTCTACTCCAATTTGCATATTCATGCAATGGAGTAATTATAATCTTAAGGATGTTGGTACTGGGTAAAAGTCTATTATTGCATATGTTTTTGTCGTGGTTGTCACATGCTAATCATATACTCCATTTTCTCAAAAATCAACATAAAATACATAGTGAACCAATATGTTTAACGCTTTTTAAAAACAATAAAAGCTGGAGATTGTGTTATGGTTTTTTTTTTCTTTCTCTAGGTAATTCCTATTTACCTAATTTTATTGAATTCATTTCATTATTCGTCTTAGAGTTAAGCAAACTAGAGTCTATGTAAGCATGATCTTGGTCCTAAAATTTGCATCATGTCAATTGTAATGGTAATCATGTCAATTGTAATCATAATCTTTCACTATTGCTTATCTATTGCATGTGATCTTTGTGTCATTGATTGATAATTATGTTCAAGTGTTTGTATTAAAATTATTAGCAAAGTCCATTGGTCAAAACTTATTTCATCATCTCCATGTTGTAGAATTTGAGTCTGTCCATGTTTAAAAAGTTCCAAAAGTAAAAAAGTATTGCCTTGTGTCTTAACCACATACCTCTCATTAAAAAATTCTTACCTTATTGCAATTGATCTGTGTGTGGTACTTGTGTCTTCTCAATCCATCTTTAGTATAAAAAAATGCAAACAAATTTAAAAAAGGGAAAAAGTAAAAAACAGAGAAAGTGATAGGTTAATCTTCATCTAAGATTTCAGTGTGTAAACATTTTAACTAATCATTTGGATTAGACAGCATTATTATATTATTTTATCAATTTGTTTTGTTATATATCTTGAACATGCAAGTGAGTGGTTACTACTATGTGAAATGCAGGTAACTGTAAATCCTTTAAAGGATACTGAGCTGATTATTTATGGGGGTGAATATTACAATGGAGATAAGGTAGTATACTCTAACATAAGGTTGGACTAGTTTGGATTGGTATCTACCTATTGGAACTTATTTGAGAGGAAAATCATGTACTGATATTTTTGTTTTGGTTATTGGCAGACTCTTGTATATGGTGATCTTTTCAGGTATAATACTGAAAAAAAGGAATGGAAGCTAATTTCCAGTCCCAACAGTCCGCCCCCTCGGAGTGCTCATCAGGCTGTTGCATGGAAAAATTCGTTGTTTATATTTGGTAATAATTAATGATAACGAAAGCTACTTAAAATACAAGTCTATAAAAAAGGCCAGTAAGATTATTGATTGTCATGTTTTAATGTTGCTTTTCTCAGTGGTGTAAATTATTGGCATAACTGATTTCTTTGTAGGTGGGGAGTTTACTTCACCAAATCAAGAAAGGTTCCATCATTACAAGGTATTTCTTCTTTTGCACTTTATGCTAATGAAAGAAGGTATTCTACCATGAGAAGTCCCAGAATTCCCTGCTTTAAACAAATATCTTGAATAGCAGTCAGCATTTAGTAATTGATTTTTTAATCACCTATGGGAATCGTCTCAACATAATAACAACGCCTTTTGCACTTTTATGGCCTTTAACATTGAGGTCTTGACATTTGAGTTTAAGTGCTTGTTGCTATCCTAGAATATTTCTATTATATATAAAATTTATCTAAAGGGAAAATTGAAGATATGTTGCCATCAAGTCATATTAGTTAACTACCATTCATAAATGTGAAAAATTGATGACATCATTGGTTTGAAAACATGTCTATTGGAAAACTGTTACTATTCTCATGCTCAATGTTTTTGCTGTATGCATTTTCCAAGATGTGTAGTTGCAATTGCAACTGAGAAATATTTTTTTTTGTTGTATGCATTTTCCAAGATATGTAGGTTGTTAGTGTTTAGGCTCCAAAGCTTGATCTCCCGTCTTTGAGTATTTGTTGATATTTGTTCACAACCTAAGGAATTGGAAGGTGCTCTAGAATGAAACTTTTTTGGGTCCATTGCCTTAACACGGGTCAAATAAGGAAAACTCTTGATTAATAGGTAGCTGGATAATACCCTTTGTAAAGCTCTTTGCCTCATGAAGGGCCAAATGGCCTGAGACAAGTTATTTACCAGCAAGTGGATGTTTGTTAGAGTGCAACTTGTTTTCTGTCAGTATAGAGTTAGTAGGATTAAGTTGTTTAGAAAGAAACTGATTGCTTACTGATCTGTCAATTCTGAAGCTTATCTACATTGCTTGAAGTTACATAGCTGACATCCCATTCTGCTTGTTACTATGCAATTTGTGTTTAAAATCAACATTCTTAAGTTCTTGGAATTAAAATAATACCGTAGTTGCAGGAAATTGAAATGAAATAGTATTGAATGATTGTAATGTTCCCGACTTCCGGAGGCATGCAAATTAGAAGAACAACCTGAAGGCGTTTCTGTCCTGGAGGCGTTTATCTCCTGGAGGCAAATTCTGTCCCGGAGGCAAATTCTGTCCTAGAGGCATTTCTATCCCGGAGGCGTTTCTCCCGGAGGCAAATTCTGTCCCAGAGGCGTTTTTGTCCCGGAGGCGTTTATCTCCCGGAGGCAAATTCTGGCCTGGAGGCGTTTCTGTCCCGGAGGCGTTTATCTCCTGGAGGCAAATTCTGTCCCGGAGGCATTTATCTCCCGGAGGCAAATTCTGTCCCGGAGGCGTTTCTGTCCTAGAGGCGTTTATCTCCCGGAGGCAGACAAGTAGACTGGAGGCAAGCAGGCCAGAGGCAGACAGGTTGTTCGAAGGCAGACAGGCCGGAGGTAGACAGGCAGGCGGGCTGTCCGGAGGAAGACAGGCCAGAGGCAGACAGGTTGTTTGGAGGCAGACAGGCAGGCCGGAGGCAAGCAGGCCGTCCGGAGGCAACAGGCCCGAGGCAGACAAGCAGACCGGAGGCAACCAGGCCGGAGGCAGATAGGCTGGAGGCAGACAGGTAGGCCGGAGGCAGGCAGGTCAGATACCACTGTAATGTTCCCAACCTCCGTTACACAGAATAATATGCTTCCAGCTCTCGACCGAATGGGACGGTGCCAAGAGAGGATGTGTGGGAGATCTGTCACGAAGACCGTATGGTGTTGGAATAGAAGCTGGCGGCCATACATTGAAGCAGCAGAGGCCGTACGGAAAACTTCAAGGCCGTACGATAGTACCTTAAGGCCGTACGGAGGTTGGCGTGACTCGTACGGTGCAACATGGTAGCCATACGGTGCTTGGCAGACAGGTCGTACGGTACAGGGGCAGGCCGTACGGTAGTTGGATGGGATCCGTATGGTGTTGGGTTATGGCCATATGACAGTGAAGGAAAGATGGCTGCCGAGCGGTAGAAGGATGAACATAGTGTGTACGAACAGTTGGAATGTGCACGAAGTACGAAGTAGCCTCCGGAAGAATTGAATGATATCTCCGGAAACAACACAGAACAATACACAGGCCAAATATATTGCCAGAAAGATATTATTGAATTAATTGAAGGAAACTTCGGATTTGCCAGATTCGATACAAGCAGAACAAGCAGAGTAGGGTGAGGGTTGAATCCCATCGAAACTGCACACAAACCAAATAGGGAGGGTCTTTCACCTCCAAAATGGTGAACAACAGAATCCCAACAAGAATTCGCAAATACAAATCAAATATAAATCTCAACATATGAAAACTAACCTACACGCCGAGCATAAATACTCGTCGGGAAAACTCCCGAGAGTGCACAAAAGAGCCGACAGTGACAACTACACCTACGCCAACAAGAGAAAATGGGCCCGAGATAAACTAAATCGATCGGGACCCAAATATAATAATTTTATTAAAATTGGGGACATTACAATGACTAACCACATTAAAAATTGACAGAAGTACTTTCGCCCAAGAAACCTCATTGTTGGGAGATTCAGTTGGAAATGACGATGGCATAGCTCCACTTTCTATTCTTGACCAAAATAGTTACAAAGAGTTCAAAAATAGCATGCTATGACATGCCTCTTATTGTTATGCTCACTAAGACTATTGTCTGCACCACTGCTATGCTTTCTAAGACCACACTTTGCACCACAAACTTCTTCAACCATCTTATTTCATTAATTCTTCACTTTCACATTCATTGTCATACAAATGATCTTATGCCTCTTATTTATAGAACTTGTGAGTGTTTCCTTTCATACACCAAAGGATTCCCAGCCAATTCAAAAAGGTAAGACACTCGTTTCTTGTGAAACTCTGAATTTTTGGCTTTGTTTTACAAAAATGATACATATGTCAGGGAAAAACCACCAACATATGTGCACAACTATTAAATGCCTTTGTGATCCATCTGTAACCACTGCCAACATTGATGCAACTTTTCTTTGTTGTATGTGGCAATTTTGTTACTATATAAAAACTACTCTATTTACAGGTTTGACTATGATGAATTCTTTGTTGTATTGACAAACTAGATTAATAGTGATCCTTATGGTTCATATCTTCACTCTTGGGAAATCTTTCAGTCCTACAAAATCTTTGTGGTTGAGGAGATGTGGGAGGAGTTCTACCACTTTCTTCACGAGGTACCATTTTGCTTGCCTTGATGTCTTCCTTGATGCCAATCTGCCAAGATTCCTGTGGTTTTCTTCTCATTGCTCTATAATACTATGTTCTCCTCCATTTTTTCCTGTGCATCTTGATCCAACATTGATGGCTTATATAGATGCCAATGAGGTTGAGGGTAGCACCCCTTGTGGGGATTTGAGGGTGAGAGAGAGGGGTAGAGAGATGGGTCTAAATCTTGGGGGAGAGATGAGAGAGTGAGATAAAGAGAGGTCGAGAGAGGGGATGGAGGAAGAGTGATAGGGAGAGAGATAGGGCTAGAGTTAAAGGTAGATAAAGTGAATCAGATAGATAGAGTGAGAGAATGCTGATAGGAGCCTATTGATTACTGAAATTTGACTAAGTCTGAAAAGTTATAAGATCTTCTAAAACCTTGAATTTGCATTTTAACTCCTAGAGATCTGAAGCCACTCTCAAACATCTTGACAACATATACATAATATAACTGACTTATACTTAAATGTTATATTTCATGTATATATGCTACTAAAGAAATGGGACTGACTTGAAGACAAAGATGGGGAGTTAAGCGTTAATTTCATGTATATTCTAGAATCATAAACCCCAAAAAGTTAAAATTTTGAGACTTAAATAGAGAAAACAATAAGTTTTTGCTGAGTTTGAGCATTCAGACTCGCTCAGACTTGGCGAGTCCGATGAGTCTCCGAGACTAAGTGAGTCTCGACTAAACTCGGCCAAGTTCGAGTCTGAGCCCCCCAAACTCGCCGATGGTCACCTAGCTCAAGACTTGCTCAAGAGTAAACTATTTACCCAAGTAAACCTTCTTGGATATGGAATACACATTTGCAACCCTTAGAAAGACAAATGAAAAACGGGTTGAAAACCCTCAAAAATGCTGAAGAAAATTTGCCTACAAATTTGTTGTTAAAAATTTTGCTAAAAAACTTCATTGTTTTTTTTCATTAAAAAATCAAATAATTTTTTGGAAAGATTTCAAGGAAGAATTCTGCAAAACTTCTGGAAATTACCAAGATAACCAAAATTCTTCTAACCAAATGTTGGTAAACAAAACTGCCCCTCCCTATAGCCAGAGACACCAAGAACAACTTCTGAAACTGAAACCACGATTTTGAAGAGAAAACCGTCAAACCCTCCATCGCTTTGAAAAATAGGAACAACCTTGTAGTTGAGCACTACGACCCAAAAACTAATTGCAAGAAATCACAATTTTTGTGGAAAAACCTACGAAACCCTCCAATTTTTTTTTTTTGGAAAAAATTAAAAAATCTTGAGATCAGCAACACCAATCATGATATGTTTGGAAAAAATCTAGAAAACACAAAAATAATTTTTGAGGAGAAAATTGAAAAATCGCTTGTACAAAACAATTTTTGAGGCAAAAATTGCACAAAACCCACAATAATTTTTTTAAAGGAGAAAAATTATAAAACCCTCCCAAAATTTCTTTAAGGAGGAAAAATTCATAAAAAACCTATCTTTATGGTCAAAAAATTAGAAAACCCAACATAAATTTTCAAGGTGTAAAATTATTAAAAATCGGAATAATTTTTTTAAAGAAAAAAAGTTACCATGTTACCCCCGGGTTACTAGAACGGGGGTATGGAGAAATGGGTTTCTGGGACGATTTTATTTCCCCAGAGCAGGGGACTATAGTGGGGATGACTATATAAAAAATAGGGAATTTTTTAATATTCATACGAAAACATGGATAAAGCATGCTTATGTACATTATAGAACCTTAACATATAACGTTTGTGTTGAATAATTTAAATTCAGAGTTCAAATGAGAGTGGAATTCAAACAAATTATCGAAACTCAAACATTATTTAGATTAATTTTATGAGACAGTCAGGAGATGGGTTTCCAAGTTTCTAGGACTTCCCCATTTTCGGGATGGGTCAATTTATGCAAGAAACGCGTCCTTGGGTAACACTAGAAAATTATTATGCTTATGATTCTGGATAAGATTGTGTGTGTTTTTTATCATCAATGTTTCGGATCATACTCAATGATCCATAATTTTTTGGCATTCATAAGCTCTCTTATCTTGATGATGGATTATTGAGTATGATCCAAAACGTTGATGATAAAAAATACACACAATCTTATCCAAAAGCATAAACATAAGATAATGGATTGTAGAAATCTATTATCATTAACTGAAAAATTATCAAAAATCTAAATAATTTTCAAGGAAAAAATTATAAAAAAAAACCAAACAAAGCTTCCTCTCCTCGAAATGCTTTCTTCTTGCATTGACCTAAACAAGAGCAAATAGAAATTCGGGAGACCAAAAATGGTTGAAAAGAAGCCTGAAAAATGCGAAATATTAATTCGTAAATTGTGCATGATAGGAGGCGTGCAAAAACAAAACATGAAGAAAAATCGTGTTGAGTTGAGGACCCACAAGAAACCACAAACTAACAAAAATGACCGTCGAACAGAAAATAAAACAATAGAAGAACGCCAATCGCTGAAAATCTCATGGGAAGTTTTCCAAGAAAACCTCATCGCAAGCATAGAAATAGACACAGAAAGCCTTTTGTGGGCAGGAAACACACAAGAATCTTTAACCACAAACAACCATGAACAACTGTTGAATCTCCAAAAAATAGGCAAAAAATCCTTCAAATTTGTAAATGTGATTTACAAAATCCTCATGTGAATTTCAAACGAGAATTATAGGATGGCTGCCAAATAGGGACAAAACACGCGAGTGACATGAAGAAAAACTCTCTCGTTGTAAAAAAAACTACACACGCCTTTGAACTTCTACACAAAACCTACAATGATTTTTTTTTGGAAAAAATTCTAGAGCATAAGAGGCTCCAAATTTTTGTTTAAAAAATTCGCCAAATTTTATGAAATCCCATCGACTTGCTTTAATACCATGTTATGGTAAATCAATGTTGTATTAAACAAAGGAGACAAAGGCTCCTTAAAAAGATGTATGAAGATGTTTCTGAATGAAACAATTGTGAATTGAAGATAGAAAAGGAAAACTTCTTATGCTAACTAAGATGACCATTAAAGAAATATTACAATATTTTAATAGCCTCAATTTTTTATTAAAAAATTTGCCAAATCTTATAAAACCCCATTGACCCACTCTGATACCATGTAATGGTAATTGTATAAAATAATGAAGATGAAGGTTACCCTATATAGGCAATTACATCATGATGTTGCTAATACGAAACAAATGTAAATAGAAGTCAAAAATAGAAACTACCTAAACTAACTAAGACAACTAAGATGACCATTAAAGAAACATTACATTATTTTAACAACTATAACAGGAATAAGTCTCCATCGCCTTCATCATCTGTTGGATTAACAAGGATGTACAAGTTTGTAAGACTAATTCAACTAGTCAGGTGTTGTAGGAATTGTATCAGTTTGCCATACCTGAATGCTGCAAAACTAGTTAGTACAATAATAACTATATCCACAACATCTAATCACATTTTCATCACATTTAACTCCATAAATGGCTATATAATTATGTTTCGATCTACCTATCTATCTATCTATCTATCTATATATGTCATGATCTGATATTGATATATATATATATATATAATTGCATTAAATATAAATATAGAATTGATTATTTAATGAATAAAAAAAATATTACTTAATATTATTAATAATAATCAATATTAATATAATATTAATTAATAATATTAATACTATGTTAATCTATAATATAATATTAACATTATCAATTAATAATATAACACTAATCAATCCTTATTAATCAATAATTTGTTAAAGTTTTAAGTAATCAGATCTAATCTAAAACATAACAGTAAGGTTAAGCAAAATCAGAATAAGACAACACAATTTTTACCCTGGGAAACCTCTAAGAGGAAAAACCCAGCATTTAGATCCAAATGATTATTGCTTCCCAATTCACTTACAACAATATCGCTAAGAATTTGCTGAGGATCCCCGATCCACGAAGCAAATTAATCATGAAGAACAGATACACAATAATGGTCAAGATCTGACTTCTCAATAGGAACTCTGATTAGAGGATGAAGCTAGGATGAACTGTGTGACCAGATGAGAACTGGATCTTCAGGATGTATTTGCCATGAACCAGACCTTCATTGTTGATTCACTCAGTGAATGATATGAAGACAAGGCAGATTGCAATGCTATCAATGATCACTGATCTTCAATATATAAGTCGCTGTCAAAAGGTCACTGAACTTTAGGTGAATATAAATTGTTGTCAACAGAGAGTTCGTATACACGAAGCACCACACAGAGCATAAGATTCGCTTGCATAAAGTCCCCTTATCTAGCTGAGGAAGTTCGCATATTAGGATGGCTGCATATATCTTAGTAGTAACTCACTTGTATATTATGATCTATAGTGTGTTTGATGGCAGCCGAAAATCCTCCTTAAATATGAGGAAGGGAGAAAAAATATAGGTAAGGTCGGCCACTAAGGCCGACCTGGCCGACCTTAAATCTTTTATATTTGGCGCCAAGAAGAGAAAGAGCCAACCCACCTAGAAAATATTTAGACGCCAATGGGAGGGCCCGAGATTGCAAGGCACCTTATTTTATTTACCAATACAATTTGTGATTTTATTTAAATTAAATTAAAGATATAATTTAAATGTTTTAGATTTCGAAATAGCTAAAACATTAACACTCCCTCTTAGCTATGAGGGATCTAGCTATTACCTTACCTTTCCATCATACCTACTTGCAAATGATGGATGCATTTCTGTAACAACAAATCAACCATTCCCATCATGCCTACTTGCAGATGATGGAACCATCATGCCTACTCACAGAGGATGGTCAAAACATATCCACCATACGTACTCCCAGAGGGTGGAACCATCATGCCTACTCGTAGAGGATGGTCAAGAATATCCACCGTACCTACTCGTAGAGGGTGGAAGAGGACAAGCTTCAAAAGGATCACCTTGCATTGCCCGCAGAGGGCGATCAAAACCTTTGCCACCTTACATTGCCTGCAGAGGGTGGACTTAAAAAATGATTACAACACCATCTTGCATTGCCTGCAGAGGATGGTCAAAATACAACATATACATCTCCACCTTGCATTGCCCGCAGAGGGTGGTCATACATATCTTCTCTTAAAGAAGATCCAAATAATACAACATCCACCTTGCATTGCCCGCAAGGGTGGTTAATCAACTCAAGTACATCAAGGAAGTTGAGACTCCCTCTCAATAGTAGTTGTGTCCTCCACAACTTCAAGTTTCTTTCAATGCTACTTCCAAGGCAATCGGTCTTCCTTCAAGATGCCAAACCCAATAGCTTCTCTTGAAGAAGCACTCCAAAAGATCCAATCAATTTCCTATACTCAAGGTTAAGAAAAAGACATACACTCATCCCTTCAAGTTAGTTCAATCATAATCAAAATGATGAACAAAAGTCAAAAATTGATTCAAGATTACTTTACCCAAAAGAGTATTCCAGGCTAAATACTCATTACCTCTTAAATCTGAATATACCAAACTTAAATGATGAGGTGTGTGACGCCCTCTCTATCCTCGCTCCTGCACAAATAAGAAAAGAAATCTACAACACATATCCTTACCCTAATGTTAGTTTCGACAAAACAAAAATAGTTAGATCTCAAACGACATTGATTCTACACACAAAAGAAATACTAAAGGAGTCTTCCTTATCTTCAAGGTTGACAACTTCGCTTGGGTTAGCCTTTTGCTGAATGAGATGAACCTGACAATCCCTGGCATAGTGACCAAATTTGTTACATTTGAAGCATTGGATATGAGAGAGATCTCTTGGCTTCTTCCTTGAGTTGTTAGCATCATTGGATCTGAAATCGTTGTTCCTCTTGAAGTTGTTCTTCTTCCAATGATCACCTTTGACCGATTGGGTAGCAAGAACTAAGTTTTCTTCATTACGGGTAGACTTGATTCCTCTTGATATGAGCCTAGATTCCTCTTGAATGTAGTCAGCAGGAAGGAGATCAAATGAGGGAAAGTTACCTCTATCGCTTAAACCTTGAATGAAGGGTTCCCATGAAGGAGGGAGACCATTGAGTGCAAGCATGACGAGATCCTTGTCTACAACTTCACTATCAATAACACTTATTTTATCTCTTAATTCTGAAATCCTCATGAAGAACTCCATGACTGACTCATCCTCTTTCATTTTTATTTGAAGTAAGTCTCTTCTCAAGGTAAGTGCCTTGCTCATGTTGTTTACTTTGAACATACCTTCCAATTGTTTGAACATATCTCTGGCTGTAGACATCCTCGAGATGACAGGAACAATATGATCTCTGACAAAATCTATTAAGATCTTCTTGGCCTTGATAGCTTTCTTCTTGAATTGACGAAGCTCCTCCGGATTCGTAGGAGATTCAAAATTTTCATTTTGAACAAATTCCAGCAAGTCATGATCTTCAAGTGCAATCAAAATTCACACTTTCCAAGAGTTAAAGTTGAGGGCACCTTCAAGTCTATCTTCCACCTTCAATCCTGTCACCATTTTGACACAAGAAACAAAACACACAAAGACAACAAATCTAAAGAATACAAGTTAGATCTGATACAACTAACAAGAACCTGGCTCTGATACCATGTTAAAGTTTTAAGTAATCAGATCTAATCTAAAACATAACAGTTTGGTTAAGCAAAATCAGAATAAGACACAACACAATTTTTACCCTGGGAAACCTCTAAGAGGAAAAGCCCAGCATTTAGATCCAAATGATTATTGCTTCCCAATTCACTTACAACAATATCGCTGAGAATTTGTTGAGGATCCCGATCCACGAAGCAAATTAATCATGAAGAACAGATACACAATAATGGTCAAGATCTGACTTCTCAATAGGAACTCTGATTAGAGGATGAAGCTAGGATGAACTGTGTGACCAGATGAGAACTGGATCTTCAGGATGTATTTGCCATGAACCAGACCTTCACTGTTGATTCACTCAGTGAATGATATGAAGACAAGGCAGATTGCAATGCTATCAATGATCACTGATCTTCAATATATAAGTCGCTGTCAAAAGGTCACTAAACTTCAAGTGAATATAAATCGCTGTCAACAGAGAATTTGTATACACCAGGTATAATTCGCACCACATAGAGCAGAAGATTCGCTTGCATGAAGTCCGCCTATCTAGCTGAGGAAGTTCGCATATTAGGATGGCTGCATATATCTCAGTAGTAATTCGCTTGTATATTATGATCTGTAGTGTGTTTGATGGCAGCCGAAAATCCTCCTTAAATATGAGGAAGGGAGAAAAAATATAGGTAAGGTCGGCCACTAAGGCCGACCTAGCCGACCTTAAATCTTTTATATTTGGCGCCAAGAAGAGAAAGAGCTGACCCACCTAGAAAATATTTAGACGCCAATGGGAGGGCACGAGATTGCAATGCACCTTATTTTATTTACCAATACAATTTGCGAGTTTATTTAAATTAAATTAAAGATATAATTTAAATGTTTTAGATTCCGAAATAGCTATAACATTAACATAATTAATATTAATGTTAAGCCATATTAATATTAATCAATAAATAGTTAATTAATCAAAGTGATTAATAATATTATTAACCAAACAATACAATGTACACCTAATGACTATACATATTGAAGGCTTCCTAAATACTAACTAATGGTTAACAAATGAAACAATTCAGCGCATATTAAACCGGTCAAGGAGAGGTTGGTCCCAACCCACGACCCATGTTACAAGGTACCTATATAAACACCATTTGAAAATTAAGGAAATCACGGGGGAATCAGGGAGACATTTAGGCGACGATGTTACCAGTAAGATCAGAGAAAATATCAGCACCTATTGTGAACATGATACCATTAGATGTGCACCAATAATTAATGAACCGTAGAAGGCTTAGACCAAGGGTTTGAGACTCCAAATCAGAAGATGGTAAATGTCCAAGCAATACGTATGATCCATTTAAGAGCAGCAACCTACAACCCTATCTATATCGATGAGTATGAGGACCATTCACATATCTTAGTCTCTGAGCGATACAAAAGAAGGATATGCAAGACTTGTATTAAGGCAATTATATTATCTATTCTTCCTTTTATTGTCTTTATCAGTAGACTAATATGATCGAATAAGTATAGAATTGATTGGTTCGTCCTTCCAAATTAATAAGGAATGAATGATTATAAGGGGCAAATGTTATTTATCAAGCATTAATGACAACATAACAATACCGCTCAAGGAAAGCATCTTAAGTAGTAATTTGTAATGTCCCCTTCATATCACTTATCCTAGTTTCTTGTTATAATCGTGTATTGGTTGATTCCAAGAATAGATGCATTGCACATGGTCTTAATAGTTTGTGTTTGTCCACCTATATGATTGAAAGGTCATGCCTTTTCATCAAATTTGGGAGGAGTTGTGACCTTTCATAATTTACCCTCTTTCTAAAAGTCACAACACTTCATAATCATAGTCCTTTCAAAAAGTCACAACCCTTTATAATTAAAATCCTTCCAAAAAGTCACAACCCTTCATAATCATAATCCTTTTAGAAAGTCACAACACTACATAATTACAACTATTTTTAAAGCGTCACAACCATTCATAATTAAAACAATTTCAAAGAGTCACATCCTTTCATCATTGCTACCTTTTAAAAAGGGAACTTCCTTATTTTCTTCACATTCCTTTCCTCTTCCATTAATCCTTCTTTAACACCCTCCTCCTTTTCCTTCCTTTTTTTTCAAATGTACTCTCCTCCCTTTTATATCTTATTTTGAAGGAGTCACATCTCTTAAGTACATATCTCTTTACCTTTCATGAGATTTAGTTAATTTATATTATTTTATATTATATTATTTATTTACTTATTTATTTTATGTTTATTATCATTTATTACTAAATCCTAGTTAAAAGGTAACATACTTTCTACAATATTGTCTGTTGTAGTTAATTTTATTTATTTATTCATTCATTGTAATTTTATTATTATTTAATTTTTATTTATTTTAAATCTTATTTTATTGATAATAGATTATATCATATTATTATTATTATTATTATTTATACTTCATTTAATTATTATTTATATTATAATAATATTTTATCATTATTTCTTATTTATTATATTTTAATATTAATTGTAATATATCATCATTTATTGAATAATATTCTATTATTTAATTATTATTAAAATTTTATCTTAAAATGGGGACATGACAGTCCACCCTTCCTCAAATTGCTTGTCCTCAAGCAATGATGGTTTTACATAACTCCTTTTAAGTGAGTAGCTTTTGTTGCATAACTTGAGTATAACTTGTTTCACTTTATGATTCCCAATATAGATTCATACCTCAGATTCATTAAAACTTATATTCTAATGTGGTAAATGTAGAACCCATAGAACATATACTTGAAAAAATGAGATCTATGCATGAAAACCAAAGAAACGAGAATCGGAATCTGATCGGAATCGTTTTGGCCGAATTGAATCGCAAATCGGCCATGAATCGGAATCAAATCGGCCATGAATCGGCAAATTTAAAAAACCCTAGATTTTAACAATTTAAAACCTATTTCAGACACCTTTTATTGAATATAACTTAAACACAGTATAACATCATCAAATAGAAGCTAACATACATAAACAAGGAACATAAATGATAAATCCATCACATACGCTACATGTAAAATGTAAATTGTAGCTGAACTGAAATAAATAGAAATCTGAAATCATATTATCATAATGAGTCAAATCATAGAATGTAATATCAAACATGTATGTGAGATGAAGATCCATAAGACATCAAATCAAAAATGTATGTAAGATGAAGATCCATGAAACGTATGTCTATCAGTAAACTGTAATAGTATTAGTCTGTAAACAAAATGAAAAAACAAGGTTGTAGCTCAATCCTCATCATCATCCTCAAGCTCAGCCGGAGCCTCAGCCTTAGCCTCTGAGTATCCTGTCTGCCTTCTACAAAGGCGTCTAAGGTAGGTCCTAGAGGACTGTTGAGCCATATCCTCCGCATGTAAGATGGGCTCACGAACAACATCACTAGGGCCTATGTTTGTGCGTGCACGTGTGAGTCTGCCAGTGCCTGAACGTGCTCTAGCCGCCTCCTCTGCCATGGCCACAGCCTCAGCCTCTCTATCTGCCTGGTCAACCCACGCATGGTCTGCCTCAGTGAAGATCGGATCCACAGCCTTAGTGAGCCACTCTGATTTTGGATCAATCTCATCCAGAATGATCGGAGAGGAGTCAATGCCCACAATCTATCTGATCCTAATACGAAGGTTGTAATGAACAAAGACAAGATCATTCAACCTCTGCACTGTCAACCTATTTCTCTTCTTCGAGTGGATATGCTCGAACATGGACCAATTGCACTCACATCCAGAAGCGCTGCTTGGCTGACTCAGAATACGCATGGCAATTTTCTGAAATTTTGGGGTTGTGGGCCCAAACATTTGCCACCATCTATCTGAAATAAGGGAAAACAAAATTAATTAGTATCACTATCATTTACAAAATTACAACTTTAAAATTACAAAATCAAAAATTAAAATGCACAACTTATAAGCCATAAACTTGTTGCTTAACATTCAAGAATATATTATTTTTACGGTTACCTGGCTGTAGTTTTGTCCGACTATCTATGGCCATCCTGCCAGAGAAAATTGACCCTTCCATATTATTGAATTTGTCTAGCTCAAGGGTTGCAACTCCGCTATCCTCATCACTACTCAACCTCTGGATCACTGTATATAGGCCGGTGAGAACCTCCTCATCCGCTTTGAAGTCAGCACGAAAACGAAATGTTGGATTCAAATAATAGGCTGCTGCATGGATGGGTCAGTGGAGCTGATTCTGCCATCTCCTATCAATGATATCCCAAAGAGGGGCATACTTCTCCTGCACTCCTAGATACCTGGCTCTAATTGCCTCCTTGGCCCTATCCATGCCCTCGGATATGTAGCCAAGAGAGGGCTTCTCCCCATCAACAATTCGTAGGAGAGATACGAGGGGCTCAGTGACCTGCATATAATGTAAAAAAAATATTTGAGTCAAAACTTAAATATAAATAATATAAATAAAATTATAAAACTAAAAGTAAAAGTAAATCATTAACAATTAAATAATAAATAGTAAAACTAAATACTAAATATTAAATTGTAAGAAATTTACCTCAACGATTTCTTTAGTAGGTTCCCAAAAACCATTGTCATTAAAGATCCAATTTGCCACATCTACCCCTATAGTGGTCGTAGCATAGGAGGATGTAGTCCACTCCCGCCCAACAAACATTCTCCTCAAATCGTCCCTTGATGTCAAAAAGGATTGCAGTGTGATGAAATTTGAGGCAAACCTCGTGATCCCTGGACGAGCCAACTCCTTCCCTCCTGTGTAGGCCCTCATTGTGCTAAGGATGAATGCATGGTTGTAGATAAACTTGCATATACTTTTTGCCCTATCTACGTATGACTTTACCCACTCAAGCTTGCCAATTTCCTCCAACATGAGGTCAAGGCAATGTGCCGCACATGGAGACCAAAATATGGTAGGGTGCCTCTCCATCAATAGTTTACCTACAACAATTTTAAATTAATTAGAAATTGGAACATGTTAGGAAACTTAGAATTAGAAAAGTGTTCAAAATTCAAATAAATTAATTTTCAAAACTTGAAAAGTTACAAGTTTACCTGCAGCAACATAACTTGCTGCATTATCAGTAACCACCTGCACCACATTTTGTTCCCCCACCTCTGTGATGACTTCCTCAATAATCTCACATAAGTATGTGGCATTTTTTACATGTGCAGAAGCATCAATAGACTTGAGGAACATGGTATATCCTACATAAGAATGAATTATCATGGATCATCAACAAATTAGCAATCAACAAATCAGAATTTAAATTATTCAAATTTCACAATGCATGTAGGAAAGTAGAATGATCAATCACCTCCGCAGGAAACAAGAAAATTGATGAGTGTTCTATTCCTCTTGTCTGTCCAACCATCAGTCATGATGGTGCAACCCTTTACAGTCCACTCCCTTCGGTGGTTTTGAAGCTGAGCCTTCATGTCCTCTACCATTTCATCTAAGAGTTGTCCACCCAACTCAGCCTCAGTTGGGGCTTTAAACCCCGGACCACATATAGCAACCGCATCTATCATATTTTGCCAGTAAGGAGCCTTGTCACAAATAGATTATGATTAGAAATTTAGATGATAAATCATTATGTAAAGTGAATCTATGATTACATCATTACACAAATAGATATAATTAAAATTTAACTTTAAACTTAAAGAAAACAAATAAAAAAGAATCAATTACCTGGCTGCAAAAAATGGAATGTTGCAAAAGTACCAAAATTTGCAAATTTCTTTTCTCGCAGCATCATGAATCTCCTTGTTCAAACCCATGCCCTCAAGTGTGGGTTGTGAGCCAGGAGTAGTGCGAGGCATAAAGTAACTATCCAATCTGTTCTTCCGCACTTTGGGCTGCAATAGGCCACTGCCAGCCTCAATATGACTATAAGAACGACTAGCAGTAGCAGTAGCAGTAGCACTACCACTACCACTAGCATTAGCATAGCACTAGCACGAGCAACAGCATTAGGACGAAAAGGAGGCCTAGTAGAACCCTCTCCAACACAACCTACGGATGCGGACTCTGATGCAGGTGTAGATGCGGTTGTGGCAGTGGGAGCATGGGAGCCAATAGCCCTTATCTCTTCTAGTTGCCTTTTCTTATTTATTTTGTCTTGTTCAAATTTTTCTAATGCCACTAAACAAGTGTGTTTTGCCTCAGCCGTTTGTTGAGTGCAAATTGCAATATCATGTCCGGGTATGGCAGCAATGTGGAATTTGAATCTATAAATGCCACCAGAATTTATTTCTTTACGCGTCTCCAAAGTCCTGTCCCCTGGTCTAGTAAACTTTTCCCTTGCAGAGACTGCATCATGGGATACATGTAGTTTGCCCTGTCAATGGATAGTCTTGAAACCTCTGCAATTGCTATCACTTTCAACCCCTTAACTGTTGCTACACATCTTCCAAGATGAAGGCAAATTGTAGGACTATTTTTGCATCAAATTTTGTCAGCCTATGAAAATAATCCAACCAGCCCGCAATGACAAATTTTTCTTTACACACCTACTCGTTATCTTTAAGATTATGCATAGTGGGCACACTATGAATTGGGTCTCCCCCCGTTGTTAGAATTCCTTGCCCAATTTCTGCTGACTATAATTTTGTGAAATGCCTTGAATTTTGGCTTTGAATCTGGTAGGGTTTCTACTATTAGAGTTGGAAAACAGTTCTACTAGGTAAGTTTTAGGATTTCACAGGAAACTCAAGCTCAAGACTCAACAAATGCCAAAAACAACTGAAGATGAGCTTAAATGAAAATTAATAAAGTGACCATGCTTGTGGTACAATCACTTATTGATCATTCATGTCACAACATTACAAGCAAAACAAGCCTTGAATTTTGAAAAGACTATACTAACAAATACTCAAACAAATTCAAATTTCCCACATGCACAAGCATCATAGATATAAATGTTGATCACCAAAAACCAAAAGTAATGATACCCCACCCCTAACACCCGCCCCCCTATCAAACTTATTTGAACAAGTGTCCTCACTTGGGCGTGGGATTAAAAATAGCTAAGGTGATTAAGTAAAATTACGATGATTATTGCTGTGGTAATCGATTTCTAAAAATGATTATGGCCATAATGAAGATAAAATGCAAAAAAAAAATGAGATGTTGGAATGTGATCACTGCGTACCTTGGAGATTTAGCAGTACTTAATATGAATAAGAATGACAGAAGGCATGTGTGAGTTGAGTGATTGTTCAGATTCGAATTTGGTGATGACATGTGATGAAAAGTTGGTGGAAAAATATCTCCTTTTTCCTCAAAAACTAGTTTTTTTAGTCCTTGTGATTGAAAACAAAATGAATGTGTTTGTAGGGTGTGGGAGATGATTTTAGGTGTTTATTTTTAAACATTTTATTGTTTTTAATTGTCTTTTAAAATTTTTTTCTTGACCCAATTGTGGTTGAATCTAGCCTGCAAGATTTGTTGGGTCTGGCGAGTCTTGTAGACTTGTCGGGTATCTGGGTCTCAGGTCCCTAGGAATCCATTAGAGACACTCGCCTCGATTCTTGCCTAGTCTTGGTGAGTCCTGTAACTATGATTTGAACTACTGGAAGAGTGTGGTTTAACATGTTCTGTCTTAAATGGACCAGCATGATCAACCTCCAACAGTACACAGCTTTCTTTACACTTCAAGTTGTAATCTTTTTTTCATTCCCAAGCATTGATAGGAAGAAAACTAATAGAAGGTGTGATGTGATGATAGAAAATAGATGCACAATATATGGAAACAAATTGCTGGCTATTTCACTATCACATACATGTAGAGAAGAATTTTCCCCAAAGGAATGTACACTCAAGTTATAATGCTCAAAGAGTGACATTAATTATGGGGTTTACAGAAACCCAGCATGCTTATACATGTCCTTATTAAAAGATTGGAGAAATCACTACAAAACAAAAAGAAATTTCCTAAGTTCCTGAAGGAAATATTGTTCTTGATTGGTGAACTAATTTTAGCTATGACAGAATTGGTGATATGATCCCTGGGCAGGAAAACCATGGCTGAGTTGGTCAGTTGTATATCTCCTTTTAAGTGGGATACTTTCAATTATGTCATAATTGCACTTGGATACACTAACATTTCTAGATGTATATGTAATTTATAGTTACTAATAGATGCCATGTACATTGATTCTCTTTTAAAGTCCATTTGTTAAATATGTCTTGCATGCATGCTTATAATGAATGCAATATGTTCAGTCCTTGTATGGTCGACAATAATAGGGTCTTTATAGGAATTGGCTGGCAATTGCATTCAATTCCTAGAATGCAATACTCCAACTGTTAACATTATTAACTCATATTTCGTAATTTATTCTTGTAATATACTTTCAATATGTCATGTAGAGAAATGCTTCATAATCATCTAGATTCTGCAACTATGTATACATTAATGATTAGACATATGCTGACAGTGAGAAGGCTTCAATGGAAAGAGGGGCAGGTGCAGGATTATATTGTTTGAGGACCTTTGGTTAAAATTACAGTTTGTGGTATTGAATGGAGGGAAAAGAGGAATATAGATAGGATGGTTGAGGATCATGGAATATGTCAGTATCATTTTGATCTTACCTGACAACAATCATTCTGTCCTGCTTGGTTCTCTAATGATATGTATCTAGCACTGTATGCCTTGTTTACTGTGTTGGTCAGATGAATTTTTAAACTGTCAAATTTATATGGAGTAAATAAGTTCTGCTATCATCTTCGATGACATCTTAGCTATTTTTGTGAATTTATTACTAATAAGATGCTTAGCACAATTCATGATCCCCCTGGATTTCACAATCATTGAGTTTTATTGAACTTTTCATCCTTCCAACTGAGTGCTTTGTTCTTTTTTAGTCGTCACGTTCTTTTGATAAGGCTTGTCATTGAATGCTTCAAACTGCCCATGTTTATGCCTCTGAGTGGTAGACTTTATGCTAGTTTACGTGGATCTGTTTTTGTGTCAATTTGTCTTAAAATGTATGAGATTGTAGGCGGTTATGTATTTCTCCTGTTTTTTTGGGTGCTTCCTAGAATAAGTGCCCCATTCTCCATTTGGTTTGAGGTGACTGGGAATTATTTTGGAGTCTTTTCCCAATCTTGCTAACATGGTATGGTTTTAGAAGCTTGGGACATCATGTGGAAACAATTTCCCGAATAAGTATATCTTGGAGTTTGTGAGCATCAGTATACATTGCAATGTATATTTGACATTGTGGCTATCCCTGTCATCATAATCATTTGAGTTGTATTGACTGGCTTTTGTCCCTTACTTCCATGTTATGCGGTCCAAGCCATTGCATTTTTTGGTTGATAGTGGTGGTATGGAAGCTGCTGTTTTGAAAAAAGCAAGGTCACGTTGGTTTTCATTTCTATGAACATCATTTTAAATCTTGCACTGCCTCAGTTTTTTTGGCAATTTATCTTATATTAATTCTTACCAGTAGACACCACATTTTCCACTTAATTGTTCAGCCATTATCTAGAAGCTAGTCATCAAAGTGCTACGTAACTCCAATTTTTAGGTTATGAAATATACAGGATGTGTAATATTAGATATGAACAATTCATATCTTTGAATTACTTTTCTATTTTAAATTATCTGTTTGCACAGGAGAACAAATTAGTTGATATGGCAAAATTACTGATTTACAGGTTGATTTCCGAATCATTGAACATAAATTGCTTTTGAAGTGGTTGGTTAGGAACTTTTATCAAATTCTATAATTGTTCTCAATATGTCCTATGTTTGTTTTAGGCAATGAAAGACAGCTTTAGAAGTTGGGAGTAATTGGTTAACCACATATTTTCATTTTGTTTTCAGGATTTTTGGTGTCTTGATCTTAATACGAATCAGTGGGAGCAGTTGCAGTTGAAAGGTTCTCCTAGTGCACGATCAGGGCATCGTATGGTATGTATAGAGGCGGATAATTCATTTTAGAATCTTATTATATTTCATTGTAAATAGCATATCCGGGATATGCTTGAACCTATCTGCTGAATTATATAGATGTTGGCTGTTATGTACCTTTGCGGATTTCCACCATTATATAATTCAGACCATATATGTTTGATTGGATTTGTAAATCATTGACACTCGATGAAATTTTTCTAGGTAACAACTTAAGAACAATTTTGATGCTCCATGTCAATTGCGAATAATCATTCTAGTGAGATCGTTTATGGGATTTTGGATAGGGAGGTTCCCTCGAATGCTTGAAGGTCCTCACAATTGCACTTAGCACAGAACAAGAACAAAAACTGAGGTAGAATTAGGAACAAAACTAGCAGGCACCACCTACACCATCGAGCAATTGCTGGCCTCACACGATCCACTTGGGCTTTGTAATGAGCGATCTCAACAAAAGCCCACCTCTAGGCTATAGTTCCATTCTCACCTATCTTACTCATTGTCATTTCTTGAGAATTCTTTGCTGAATGGATATATCTAGAAGAAAGTTCAAACCTAGGAGTGCTATCTTCATCTTGTAAATCTTACAAAATCTATTTGTTTCTTGTATAAATCTTATTGTACCTTGCCACCAATGTTTTTAATTGATTAAGTGGTGAGGGTTCTATTGGGTCCCTCTCCCAGGAATATACAATAATTAATTACATATATGATGACGAGTGTCAGAAATCATAAGCCTTACATGAATTGACAAATATTCATACCATAGTTTGCATACTTGCTGAGTACTGAATAGTTGCATTTTTTTCCAAAATGAACAACTTGAATAGAAACTTGCAAATCGGTAGAGAAGACTATAAATTGATCTGCAATGATTTAAACGTGGAGAAAATAAACAAATTAAGTTGCCTTGTGTTTTTAAACTTATTATTTTGATCAATTTTTCTGACTAATGTGGACTTTTTGGCCAAATTTTAGTGTTAAAATTCTTTATTCTATCAAGTCTCAGTATGCAAGTTATGATTGAAACATCTAAGTATCAAACAAAATCTAGGCCAAATTATTGTAATTTTAATAGTATTGAGCCAGGTCACTAAAAGATACCTTAAAAAACCCAAAAAACCAAAAAAAGATGCCACCTTTTAGATATTAACTCACATAGTCCCCAACAACTATAATGTCCCAAATCTTAAGTAAGAGGGTGTTTGAGTCATTTTCTTACCATGGATGAGATTTTAGACTTACTCATACTATCACGCCTACTTTTTATTCCTTGTTTCTTGTTCTCCATTATGTTGTAGATTCTTGCATGTTTTCCTACATCCTACTTGAAGGTATCCACATCAGTTCTCCTCAATCCTTGAACCCTAACATGATCTTAGGTCTTCTCTCACAATGTGTGGCACTTGGCAATCTTTCACCCTAATAGTTGATCAACTTCACTATGTTTTTAGACCTTTAAGCCTTTAAGCCTTTCCATAACTAGACCCTCTTGTTGCATCAGGTATCTCTTTTCCTCAATACCCATTGTATCGAGTATCCTTGAGCCTCGATCCTTGCTCGCTCTCCTTGACTAGTTGTGGATTATTGAACATTCTTTTCCCTCACATCGTGGCACAAGTTATCCCATTCTCTCAATCTCTGCTTCTTCACTCAATCATTTATTTTATGGACCATCAAGATGATCGCTACCTCTCTACTTGGCTTTCGGCTTCATCGATCCCTCTTTCCATTGCATCTTGTGAGTATGCATTGCCCTAAAATTGTTGAACTTATAGCTTTATATGAGTAAAATATCTCTTATATATTATTGATGATTTAAGAGTTATAAATTGTCTCATTTTTATCTGTCGAAGAATGTAGTATTTTTTGTCTTGTGTGGCTTATTATTGTCTGCAGGGCCTAAGCATGACCAATGGCACTTTCGGTATAATTGGAACCGCATCCACGATGGAAGCACACCGCAAACACACCTCATCTCTAACGGGCCCGCACAACTGTCTGGCCAATGGTTTTTCGATTTGTTCTTCTCACTTGCACTCTTGCACTGGCACACATCATCGCTTCGGTTACTCTCTTTATTCGGGAGTGCCGTTTGCTCTTCCAAAAGGAATGACTTCGCATGAAGAGCGTTTTCGGAAGATGTTTTTGTTTTTTCCTCTCTCGCAGGCAGTTATCGTGATCGGGTTGCTAGTCTTCTATGTGTCTTCTGCTGAAAAGTTGCATGGTCTGAGATTATCGCATGTTTTCAGTTCATTTCTATTCTTCCTGATAAGCTGTGAATGTTCAGCGATCATTTGTTTTTCATAGCAGAGAGAGTGTTAGTGGATCAGCTGTTTGACCTGTGTAGTGAGCTTCTCTTAGCTGAGTCCTTATTCTTATATGTATTGTATTCCTTTAGATTATTTGAAGTATCTATTTTGCTGGGTTGTTTCCCTCTGCATTAAGAGGGTTTTTCCCAGGGTAGCTGGTGTCCTGTGTTGAAAGCTCGTCTTTTGTATTTAACATGGTATCAGAGCTAGGTGTGTGATTACTCAATTTTTCTTCTGTACCACCTGCTCAGCTTCACTTTTCTCCTCCATTGTATCATCATGGTCCTCAGGTTGAAGGTTGAAGATCGTCTAGAAGGAGCTTCAAATTTCATTTCTTGGAAGTCTAGAATCTTATTGATTCTTGAAGAAAATGATCTTCTAAATTGTGTGGATCCTGATAAAAAAGCTCCTGAGGATGAATCTGAATTATCGCTATGGAAGAAGAAAAATGTTTTGGCAAAAAGGATCATTGTTGATTCTATGAAAGATCATCTTGTCCCTGCCATTTCTAAAATGCAGTTGGCTAATGAGATGTTTAAGTCTCTTCATAGCATGTTTGAGATAAATAATACCAGCAGAGCTTTGGCTCTTCGCATGCAACTCATTCACATCAAAATGAGTAAAGGTGAATCTATCATTTCTTTCTTCTTGAGGATTACTGATTTAATGAATCAGCTAAATGCTATTGGGGAATCAGTGAATGAAAAGGAGCTTGTAATGCTTGCCATGAATGGTCTCCCACAATCTTGGGAATCATTCATTCAAGGTATCAGTGGTAGGAGTAAAGTTCCTAGCCTTGACAGTTTAAGGTTAGATTGCATTCAAGAAGAATGCAGGCTGGAAGCTAGAGGAAACTCTCGTAAATCTCTTTCATCTGAAGATCAAGTCCTGGCAGCTCACACATTTAACAAGAGGGGAAGGAAAAGGAATGTTTCCAATGATAAGAAATTTCCTCCCTCTTCTTCAGATTTTAAAAGGAGAAGAGATATCTCCAAGATTCAATGCTTTGGATGTGAGAAATATGGTCACTTTGCCAGAAACTGCTCTATGAAACTTAATCATCAAGTTGTTGTGTCAGACGTTAAAGAATCTTCACCTTCCAAGATCTCTTTCGATCAGTTTGAAGGTCTTCTCTTAATTTCAGCTCTTTCAAGTTGTGTTCCTGCTGATTGCAATACCTGGTTGATAGATAGAGGTGCATCTCGCCACATCTCGGGATATAAGCAGCACATTGCAAATTTAACAGAAAAGGATTCTCATCTGAAAGTTGTGATTGGTGATGATGCTTCTTATTCAGTAAAAGGAGCGGGTTTACTTCTTTCATTTTAAACTCTGGAGTCTCGCTTCATCTCAGCAATGTATTATTTGTCCTAGGGATCAAGAGGAATGTCATCTCTATTTCAGCTCTAGAGGATAAAGGGTTCAATGTAGCTTTCTCAAATGGCAATGTTGTTGCTTGGAGGAAAGATTTTGATTTCAGTTCAGCCCAAGTGATTGGAGCGAGGCACGAAAGTCTTTATAAGCTCTTTGCAAATCTAGTTCAAGTATTTAATCATGACATTTGTGATCTCAACTTGCTATGGCACAAAAGGTTTGGTCATCTCAACTTCAAATCCTTGTCTTCTATGGAAAAACTGGTTGTAGGGCTTCCCAAATTAAGTGTTGCTCATGACGGCATTTGCAAAGGATGTGCTTTGGGTAAATTTTCTAAAGGTTCTTTTCATTCTAGCAAGAGTAAATCAAATTAGATTTTAGAACTAATTCATTCTGACTTGTGTGGACCCATGTCCTCTGCTTCTTTAAGTGGTTTCTGGTATTATGTAACTTTTATTGATGATTTTTCTCGTAAGACATGGATTTACTTTCTCAAATCGAAGGATTCCGATGAAGTTCTTTCAAAGTTTAAAGTATTTAAAGCATTGGCAGAAAATCTCTCTGAAAAGAAGATCAAGACTCTCAGGTCTGACAATGGAGGAGAATTTACTTTTGGTCAGTTTCAATCTTTCTGTTCAGATTGTGGCATTAAGAGGGAGTTCGCAGTTCCCTACAACCCTCAACAAAACGGGGTTGCTGAACGGAAAAACAGAGCTATTGTTGAGGCTGCCAAAGCCATGCTTCATGATCAAGGTTTGCAGATTTTTCTTTGGGTAGAGGCTTGTCAGATTGCTGTTTATATTCAGAATAAGAGTCCTCACTCAGCTCTAAATAACTCCACTCCTGAAGAAGTTTTGTCTGGCACCAAACCTGATGTAAGTTATTTTAAAATTTTTGGTTCTCCTGTTTATATTCATGTGCCCAAGGAGAAAAGATCTAAGTTAGAACCCTCTAGCAAGAAGGGTATTTTTGTTGGTTACAGTGAATCTTCAAAGGCTTATAGGATCTACATTCCAGGTCAAAAATCAATTGAACTTAGTAGAGATGTCTCTTTTGATGAAAGTTTTGCCTGTAGAAGTTCAGCTGATTCTTCTCTTAATCCTGATTTGGATATGCCTTCTAGTTCTCAAGATCCTCCTCCTGCTGTTCTCTCCTCTCCTTGCCTCTCTGAGAGGGAGGATTCTCCTCCTTCTTGCCCTCCTTCTCCTATTCCTCAGATTGCTTTAGAAGCTGGTCCTAGTTCTCTTTCAGTTCCAAAGAAGAGACCTTTATGGGCAAGGAATATTGTTCAAGATGCTGAAAATTTTTCTGCTCCTAAAGGAACTTTTCGTGAAAGCAAAAGACCTCAGAAATTTGATAACTATGTTGCTCTTATGTGCAATATTATTAACTCTGAACCTTCTTGCTTTGAGTCAACTTCAAATCAGCAAGTATGGAAAGATGCCATGTTGGAAGAATATGAATCCATTTTGAAAAATGATGTTTGGGAAATTGTTCCTCGCCCTCAAAATAAATCTGTAATCTCTTCCAAATGGTTATACAAGATTAAACATGTGGCTGATGGAAGTATTGACAAATTCAAAGCCAGATTTGTAGCTAGAGGATTCAGTCAAAAAGAAGGGATAGATTATGATGAGATCTTTGCTCCGGTTGCAAGGTATACTTCTATCAGATGCATCATTGCTATTGCTGCTACTAAAAGATGGAAATTACATCAAATGGATGCTAAGACAGCCTTTCTAAACGGTGTGATTGAGGAAGAAGTTTATGTTGAACAACTAGATGGCTTCATTATTCATAGCAAGGCTTCTCATGTTTGCAAGCTTAAAAAGGCTTTGTATGGTCTTAAACAAGCTCCTCGAGCTTGGTATGATTGTATTGATGGATATCTAGTGAGTTTGGGGTTTGAGAAAAATGAAGCTGATCCCAATATCTATATGAAAAAGGTAAATGATCTGATTTTGATTCTTGTTTTATATGTGGATGATCTTTTTCTCACTGGTGATGATGAGTTGATTTTTAAATGTAAACAAGAATTAACATCCGAATTCGAGATGAAAGATCTTGGATTAATGCATTTTTTCCTTGGGTTGGAAATCTGGCAAAAGCCAAATGAAATCATTATAAGTCAAGGCAAGTATGCTTTGGAAATTCTTAAGAGATTTGGAATGGTTGATTGCAAACCCAATGCAACACCTATGGAGGCCAACCTGAAGAAACTTAAAGAAATTGCAGCTGACTTAGATCTTACTGATTGCACTCTTTATAGTCAATTGATTGGTTCTCTTATGTTTCTTGTTAACACAAGGCCTGACATCTGCTTTGCTGTAAATCACTTGAGTCAGTTCATGTGCAACCCAAGGAAGTACCATCTCATCGCAGCCAAACATATTTTGAGATATGTGAAAGGATCTCTTATGTATGGATTAAAGTTCTCATGTTCTAATGATCTTCTCCTTCATGGTTTTTTTGATTCTGATTGGGCAGGAAGTATTGTGGACAGAAAAAGCACCTTAGGTTTTTGTTTCAGCATCGGATCAGCCATGATATCCTGGTGTAGCAGAAAGCAAAAATGTGTTGCTCAAAGTACTGCTGAAGCTGAATATGTGGCAGCTTGTTCAGCAGCTTGAGAAGCTGTATGGCTTCGTAAACTCCTCAGTGGATTGTTTGGAGAAGTTGCAGATCCTACTATCATTTTTTGTGACAATCAGAGCTGCATAAAGATCTCTATAAATTCTATTTTTCATGACAAGTACAAACATATAGAAATCAAATTTCATTATCTAAGGGATATGGTACTTCGAAAGGCTGTGGAATTGAAGTATATCAGCACTGATGATCAGACTACTGACATACTTACCAAGCCCTTAGCAAAGGTAAAATTCTCTTACTTTAGGGAGAAGTTAGGAATGGTAAATCGTGAGGCTTAAATGGAACTAAGTCTCATTTTTGTTGTGCTACGTTGATAATATTGTGTGTCAATAAGATTGTAAGAATCAGCTATGATAACTCTTTAACTCTGGGAGTGAGCGTCATGTTGAGAGATTCCATGACTATATCACGTTGAGAGATTCCGTGATGAGAGTTGGAAGTCATGTTGAGAGATTCCATGATTGTATCACGTTGAGAGATTCCGTGATTAAAGGGCTTAGTATAGATTCTTGCAATTCTTATCATGTTGAGTGATTCCATGATTTTGATTGATGAACCTATCTTTCTGAGTGATTCCAGAATTGTCTGTTCTTGGTTTTGTTTTCAAGATGTTAAAATGGTTACATATATTGTTGGTTCATAACAGCTAAGAGGGAGTGTTGAACTTATAGCTTTATATGAGTAAAATATCTCTTATATATTATTGATGATTTAAGAGTTATAAATTGTCTCGTTTTTATGTGTCGAAGAATGTAGTATTTTTTGTCTTGCGTGGCTTATTATTGTCTGCAAGGCCTAAGCATGACAAATGGCACTTTCAGTATAACTGGAACCGCATGCATGATGGAAGCACACCGCAAACACATCTCATCTCTAACGGCACGCACAGCTAGCTGGCCAACGGTTTTTCGGTTTGTCCTTCTCACCCGCACTCTTGTGCTGGCACACATCACCGCTTCGGTTACTCTTCTTTATTCGGGAGTGCCGTTTGCTCTTCCAAAAGGAATGACTTCGCATGAAGAGCGTTTTCGGAAGACGTTTTTGTTTTTTCCTCTCTCGTAGGCAGTTATTGTGATCGGGTTGTTAGTCTTCTATGTGTCTTCTGCTGAAAAGTTGCATGGTTTGAGATTATCGCATGTTTTCAGTTATTTTCTATTCTTCTTGATAAGCTGTGAATGTTCAGCGATCATTTGTTTTTCATAGTAGAGAGAGTGTTAGTGGATCAGCTGTTTGACCTGTGTAGTGAGCTTCTCTTAGCTGAGTCCTTATTCTTATATGTATTGTATTCCTTCAGATTATTTGAAGTATCTATTTTGCTGGGTTGTTTCCCTCTGCATTAAGAGGGTTTTTCCCAGGGTAGCTGGTGTCCTGTGTTGAAAGCTCGTCTTTTGTATTTAACAAAAATCACCCACTTTTTGACATTGCATTTTTTGGATCTCTTTTGTTTGAGTATAGAGTTTCATCTATCCCATGGTTGACTAGTGATGCTCTTAATGGTCTCAATTTTTAATGTAATAAAATAGCAAGAAACTTTGGGCCAATGCTAGGATTTCATCCTTTATACAAGGTGGGCTGCTTCATTAGTTTGCATCTTTTGGTCATCGTATCAACAAACCCTAATTTGGAGAGTAAACATCCCTGTTCACTTGTTGGATTTGAGAACAAAATCCCTTGGATTTGGAAATTAGAGCATGAAACTCCTTTGGTCTTTGAGGCAACATTCAGAAATTTCATTCATGCTGAAGATTGAGTATTTTATGTTGTATTCTAGCATTTTTTTGTATATATATATATATATATATATATTGACGATCTTCTAGTATATGTATGCAAATTTTATTATTTGTTTTGGATATTTCAGATCAATGAAATTAATCTGCATATATGTTATTAGTATTCTGGATCAAAGTATTTTAGATATGCATTTATCTAATGGTCATTATAGTGCTATTAGAATTTTGATCTTGCTAGCTTGTAGGGCAAACCAAATTGTTGATGCTTTTGTTATGTATCAAAGAAGGGAGCAAAGGAAATCACAGGCACAAGATCTAATTAAAGGAGATATGGCAAAAGGGGAAAGAGGAAGCCATAAGTTAACAATTGAATAAAAAAGATGATTTTCTCCTTGAAGACATAATCAGATTGCATCAAAGACAAGATGCATTTATAGACCTAATGGGATGATTCTACATGCTATAGGAAACCCAAGAAATAGAGAACCCACTAAAGTCTCAAGTATGTCAAGGATAAGGGAGTGCATTTGCAAATAACAGATTTGTGGGAAATGTCATGCCAAAGCCATCAACACCTATGTTTTTGCAAAAAGAGGCAGAGGAAGAACAAGTGCTTGATGACTTCCCCATAGAAGAGGTTGGCAAAGATTGAGTATCTAGGTCAATCTGAAGCTTTTAAAAGTGCAGCACCTTGTGCTGATTACCTACACATCATGGCTAAGAAGACTTCTAAGGGAAGAACTGTTGGCAAAATGGTCAGTGCTACCCTCGGGATTCGCGACATGGTTTAACAGCCTCCTGTGTCTTCTATAAATCTAGTGGTTGTATCGGGCATTAATAGGTTAATCTTTTGGTGCAACGACAACCACTGCTTGTAACAAGTGGTATCAGAGCTTGGTCACAGATTTGAATCCCCTCGGGTAGCGTTGAGGGGGAGATTGTTGGCAAAATGATCAGCGCTCCCCTCGTGATTCGCGACATGGTTTAACAGCCTCCTGTGTCTTCTATAAGTCTAATGGTTGTATCGGGCATTAACATGTCGATCTTTTGGTGCAATGGCAACCACTACTTGTAACAAGAACTGTGGATGGCAATAATAAGAATGCAAAAAAAATACTCCAACAAAAAGTAGATTAGCTGAATGCTCCCACCTTTGATGGTAGCAACAAGATTTTTGCTAGGGTTTGGTTGCAAAAATTACAAATTCATTTTACTTTCGGTCTTATGGAGGAGGAAGATGCCATTCAGCTCGGTAAATCACATATAGGTAGTGTTGTTATGATTGGCAGCACTATGATTTGGGCACACAAGGACACAACCTTTGTTGGGAATTAGTGTTCACATCTAGGTGTTAGGAATATCAGAATGCATAAAATAATTTGGAGTCATAATATTAAGTTGTTAATAAACAACTTAATATTATTAATAGTCACAAGGTTTGTTCAATAAGTTATTTTATTAGTAGTATGTATGTTGAGTTGTTAAAACAACTCAACATAATAAGAAAAGTAGTTCAGGAGGTTTCCTATAAAATAGGAAATGAAACTCCTCTATATATGTAAAGGTATTGAACGGAAATAATGTGAAGCATGTGATATTTGTGTTTAATTTTTCTTGCAGTTGTCTCTGCCCATATTTTCAATAACCTTGTGCTTATGCTTTGATGAATTTAATTGAAATACTTTGGAAGTTTGGACTACTTTCAGTTTAATGATGAAAAATAGTATTTCAAAAAACATGCGGTTATCAAACAACACTAGAATCCTACATAATCGAATTTTAGTAAGTTGTTGTAATGGTACTTGACATTTAGGAAAAGACAATCATTTTTGCATTTGTGGAAGGTTTATTTGAAATCCTAAAAGGTATTATGAAGCATTTTAGTCCATTTACCTATAAGAAGCTATTAGAAGAGCCTTGATGCTTCAGCCATCAATACTTAAGGAAGAAATCTACCTCAATCCTAGACACCTACTTTTGCGTAGTATAAGGGGAATATTTAGAAAGGGTGATCACATTCACATCCAAATAAGATCACACCCTAACCGCCAACAACAAAGAAGGTAGATGACTACAAAAAGAAAACTCAAGAAGTCATGCTTCTCCTACAAGGAACCATGGGAGTTGGGCTATTAGTTGCCTTGACTTGGGCCAAATCCATTATATTGTAAGTAGTACTAATATTTGAAGATGATTCAGTTTTTTGAAGAACTTGAGCCACAAGAACCATAGAGGAATGTGAGTTTGAAAAGGTGGAGGATGCGAGCACAAATATTATAGTTCTATTAAGTGTATCTAAATATCATCCATTTAGAGTTTGAGGAATTATATTTAAATATGAGATCATAATGCCTATTGATGATGGGGCAACCCACAATTTCATTGATGAGGGCTTGGTGGTTAAGAGATGACTAAAAGCTGAGGATTTTAAAGTATTCAATGTTATTGTGGTTGATTGATTCGCCATTCCATGCACCAAAATAACTTGACAACTCAACATAGCCATGTGACATTATAAGCTATGTGATGATTTCTATGATGTTGGTTTAGGAGAGATTGACATAGTTTGTGTGTATAATGGTTGTATTCCTTTCGCAAGCTTTCATAAAATTATCAATCCATGGAGATTAAATTTAGATCTACAGGGAAGTGTGTGGTGCTTACAAGAATTTTTCATGGATCACCACACATGGTTACAATTATAAGAATGGAGAAGATTTTTTGCAAGGGACAAGCTGCATGGACAACATTGTTTTGTGATAGTGACAAATTCGTCCATGGGTAAATAAAACATCAATCATATTGATATTTAGAATATTGTGGATAAACATAGTGTGGTGTTTAGTGATTTGCCTCTAGGACTATCACTTGATGGAGGATTTTAGAATATCATAGAGTTGGAAAAAGGCTCTAATCTTGTCATAACCAGTTTTTATTGCCACTGGGGAATGCATACAAATAAGATAGGAAAGGCCATAAATGAACTCTTGAAAATAGGTCTGAGTAGGCCTGGTTTTGGTCTATTTGCTTCACTGTAGTTCTTGTGAAGAAAAGGGATGGCACCATGCAAATGTATATTGATTATAGAGCTTTGAACAAGAAGCCATCAAAAACAAGTATCATATTTTTAGGATGATTCATAAGTTAATTAAATAGCCACATGGAGTTGTGTACATTTTCAAAAATTGATTTGAGATATGTTTTACCATCAAATCTGTGTAAGGGATGAGGATGTGCGCAAAACAATATTTAGGTGTTACTTTGAGTTTGGGCGCTTTGGGTCTTAGTCACGCCTTTTGGCTCGACAAATACAATAGCTACTTTTACATCATTCATGAGCTAGGTATATAGCAATTAGTAATAAAATTAATTTTGTTTTCTTTTTTAATGACATTTTGGTTCACATCAAGATTTGGGTGTTGGTTGCCATGCACCAAAACATCACTTTGTTAATGCCTGATACAAACACTAGACTTATAGAACATGGTGGGCGGTTAAGCCATGTCGCAAACCCAAGTGCTGCGCTACACATCACAAGGAAACCAAGGGCACACACCTTGCAACAATCCCCTCCTCCCCAGCCCAAGTGTAGGGTTCGAATTTGTGACCTAGGCCCTGATACCAATTGTTGGTTGCCGTTGAACCAAAAGATCGACCTGTTAATGCCCGATACAACCACTAGACTTATAGAACACAAGAAGTGGTTAAGCCGTGCTGCGAACCCAAGTGTGGCGTTGTACATCACAAGGATACCAATGACACACACCTTGTAACATTAGGAAGATCATTTGAAGCATCTATGTACAATGTTTGGAATATTACAACAAGATACTCTCTTTGCAAAGGAATCTAAATTTGTGTTTGGGTTTGTTAGTATTTAACGTCTTTTTGGTAAGATCAAAATGTTGATGTTTGTAGCATTGGTCAGATAAATAATATTGACTATATGATTATTATGAAAAATGATTTATTATATATATACATATATATCAATATATATAATAATTGATATTACTATATATATATATATATATATATATAAAGTTAGATTATAATTATTCTCATAATAACTAAATAGTTAAATTGATAAAATAAATTAATGAATAGACATGTCCCATGAAGGGACATGTCTCTTCTTGTCCTTGTCATGTATAAATACAAAGAGATCGATGCATTTGGAAAACACATACAATACAAGAAGTGCTTTTGCATTTGCAACAATCCTCACAAAATCAACACAAAATACTGAGGCAAATAATAAGTAAATTCATCTCATAAAGAATTGTGTTAAACTCCTTAGGATCATCTCTATATTATCCTTTTTCTTTGGCAAAAGGGACAACTTTATATATAAGGTGAACATTGCAATTTACGAGGAGGTCAGCCTGTCTTGTAAAAGACCGATTTGCATAATGTTTTTTTGGCTGAATGAACATAATTATTAGTGCCGATTTGCATGAGCAAGTCGCCCCCCTTTACCTTGTTAAATGTCACCTCTTGTTGTCATATATAAGATGAGACATGGTGTGAATCAAAGGAAGTATCAAAAACATAACATACTGCCTTAGAATTCGCACCTTAGCAGCAGTGAGCACCAAGCAACATATACCTACTAATCTGATCCAAATCAATTATATTTCATACTCAATATTGCAGCAGACCTAGATTGAATTAGAGAAGACCTAGAACTATTTATTGCAGATCTAAGAAGCGAACTATAGCTGACTTAGAGAAGACTTGAGTAGCAATCTAGAGCAGACTTGAGGAACAAATTAGAGCAGACTTGATGAGTAAAATATAGCAGACATAGAGGCACAATTCATAGCAGATTTGGAGGATAAATTGAAGAAGACTTAAAAGGTTGAATTATATCAACTTGAAGGCATCATCAAGGAGAAAACTGGGTATTATCTATTCCTTCTTTTATGTATATTTTGTTAGGGCCTAAATCTTAGTTTTGAAAGATCATCTATAGATTGAAATTTCCTTTCAAAGTCTGAAAATATTAACAGGGTTGACAAATATCTTGTTCTTGGGCCATGTCAGTAGTGTTCAAGGTGTTCAGGTGCATCAACAAAAGATCCAAGTCATCGAAGATTGGCTTGTTCTTAGCACATTGACATAGCTGAGATAATTCTTTGGGTTTGCAGCTATTATAGGAGGGTTGCGAAGGGATTTTTATAGCTAGTAGCACCCTTAACTGATATGACAGAGAAATAAGCTTTTGCATGGATAAATACAATTCTAGGAACTTTTGATAGACTTAAAGAGATGACGAGTTCATGTGTTGTTCTTGTTATCTCAGATTCTCACATCTATTGGTTGTGTAATGTGATGCTTCAAGAGAGGGAATTAGAGTTTTCTTTGTTCAAAGTGTCATCCCATTGCATTTGAAAGAAAAATAGTGAAAGAACCTGATTAAAGATTCACTATTTATGACATAGAGATGTTGGCTATCATGCATGCTTTGGCCAAGTTTTGATAATATTTGGTTTGTGGAAATTATTCATGGTGAATGCAGGCCATGATAATTGAAATTTCTTTCTTGGCCAATGTGACTTGAATGATAGGAAACAAAAATGGGTGAACAAGCTCCAAGCTTATGATTCTGATATATAGTACATGAAATAGAAAAATAATGTAGTTGTTGATGCTCTTTCTAGGAAGCCTACTCTATGTGCTTCTTTTGTTATTTCTGCCAATTAGGTCTCTATTGAAAATATGCTAAAATTATATTTGCTATTGATCTCTTTGGTGGGATTGTGAGAGATGACAACTTTGTAGTATCAAATGATCCCATTATTTACAAAAGAAAAATCTTCTTAGTCCTCAAATCTAGGATTGAAGAGAATATTTTGAGAACTTTTCATGATAGACATCTAGTGGATCACCTAGGATACTATTAATACTTACCGGTTATTGAGAGGGGCGGGGGGGGTGAATCAGTAAATACTCGTTATACTTTTAATTCTGAACTTCTTTGATTAACCTTAACTGATAAACAGAATATAACAGTCATTCATAAGCATAAACAGAATCACACAGATCAACACAAGTATTTACACGTGGAAACCCTCGATTAGAAGGGAAAAACCACAGTGAGACAGAGCTCACAACTTCACTACTTCAGAATGAAGGTGCCCTGTTAGGAGCTTACAAAGCACTGGTTAAGGTGCTACCCGGTTAAGGGATTTTACTAGAGATATGTTAAGATCTAAACCCTGTTAGGAGCTGCCTGGTTACAGTACTTTGAACATCAACAAGATGTTACCCTGTTAGGGGATTTTTACAACGAACTGATTAGGTCCACCTTAATATAGGGATTTGAATATGCTTTCACTATTGATAGAAGTAATGATCTATTATGACACTGAATGTCTGATTAGATCATACCTCTTTCTTTGGTTGCCTGGCTGTTGATCTCTGCTACCTCTGTGTCTGCAGCTCTTCTCTCAGAAGATGTCTGTCCTCTTCTCTATGCAATCACCCATAATCAACAACTTTCTTGCGTCCTATGACCTGTATTTATACAAGAGTTCACCGTAATGAAACCCTTAACTCACAGAACCGCTAGATTGTAAACTCACCAATAAATCATGCAATTAGCAAAAAGCTATGCGTTATGATTTGGAGTTTACCATGAGATTATTTGAAGAAATAAAGCCAACTTCAGTTAAAAAGCTAACTCCACTTCTCAACGGTGGATATCCCGTATAATCTGGTTTTAACTCAAACTGCTTCCGCAGAATCCGGTGTGGATCTTTTAGGCAATTCGACCGGTGTATCTCGTACCCGGTTCCAACTTTGTATGAACTCTGAATCCGGTATTGGATCGGTCTACTGGTGTATAGCATTCATTGCATCAACTGGTGCATACACTTTGTTTACAGTCTACCGGTGGCTTCTAAGTAACGTGAGTGACCGGTGAACTTTTACCGGTACGTGGGGTTTGTAGGTTTTACACTAATGACAACTTAAATTCCCAACAATCTTCCCCTTTGTCATTGGTGGCAAAACTATACACAAAACCATACTCACTTCTCTTTCCTGTAGAACACTAACCCTTTCTAAGTGCTTCGGTGGTAGTTGGATGGATCCTCTTTTTTTAGTTCTGCTCTTCATCTCTCCTCTGTTCTCCTTCTATTCACTCTGCTCTTCATCTCTCCTTTGTTCTCCTTTTGTTCACTCTCTGTCTTGCTACTTTCTTCCCCTTTCTGCCTCCATAAGACAAAGGGTTATGCTTCAATTCACATTTGTAGTTTGGTGAAGATATCCTTGTAAATTGTTTTGGCTGAGTGAAGGAATGGTGCCCATTGACCAGTTACACGTTCAATATTCTTGAGGGCTGCTGTGAGGGAAACAGTTATGTTTTCCATATCTTCAATAGTCTTGTAATCCGGTTTATTTATCAGAGCTTCTGTTGTAGTGGCAATGCGCTGCATTGAGTCAAATGTTGGGGCTAGAAACATCTGAAATCCAATAATATCTTGGATTCTTTTACTTTCCTCTTCTGTAGTCTTCCTTTTAACAAGAGCCAGACTTATCATTTCTCTGCTATAATGTACTGCAGATTTATTCTATATATCAAACTGGGAAGATAAAGCTTTGATGTCCTCTGTGGTCTTAGCAGACTTCTCTGTTAGATCTTGCAAAAATAATTCAAAGTTTGAAGTTCTGCACATCAAACTTCCTGCCACTTGAAGTTGCTGTTGTAACATTCTCAGGTTGGTTGATACATTAACCTTGGTTTCTTCAACCTGTTTGTGGAGGATCTCCACTCTTTTCTTCTCATAGTGGTCAATGGCCACTGTTTCTGGATTTGTTAGATCTTCACCGATTGCTTGTGCCAGAACTGCTAATTGATCGATGATCGGTTCATCTTCATTAACGTCAGCATCTGGTACAAAGTTGCACAGGATTTTCTGTACTGAGGTCAGGACCATGTCCCGTTTTCTTTTGGTCAACTCTTTTAGCTGTCATGTTGACATGTTGTTGATGTCTACCACTGTATCGATGACTTTATCTTTCTTGGCTTCCTTCTCCTCTGATAGCGGCAACTTCCTCTTAGATGAGGAGCTTGGTAAATCTGCTTCTTGTTGGCTTTGCTTTTTCTTAGATTGAACTTGCTCTTTTTGGACCCTAATCTCTTTTTCTTGTCCTTTATTCTCATCAGCTCCTTGTTGAGTTGTGTTTTCTGTTTGAACCGCTACTTCCGGTAGAACTTGTTCTGCTGGAGGTTCATCTTTTCTCGGAGGATTGTCTTTCGGTTGCTCTTCAACTTGTATATGTTGTTCTTGATCGGTTTGTGCATCCGGTTGTTCTGTAGCTGTGTGAAGTTCACCTAATGGTACTTCATTTTCTATCTCTTGTTCAACATTTATGTGTTCACTAGCCACGCACTCCTTTGTTTTAGCGTTTTCTTGCAATAGTTCGTCTGGATCCTGAGGACCTAAATTGTCCAATGTACTATAATCATAATTTATCCAGAATTCCAAGGTCTCTTTATAGACCTCTTTATCGAGTCCATTTATTATTTTGGCAACTCTGAGTCCGGTTTGCAAATTCATTGGCGCCTCTTCAAATAGAAGTTTTATTCTATCTTCACTTAGGCCAGGTCTAACTTGAGACAGGGCTTCTTTATTTGTCCTTGTATTAGCTCCTAGACCTGCTCTCCATTTTATTTGAAGCCTAGAGTTCAATTCTGGTGGGAACTTAGACCTGTAATCCCTTGGGGTTCTGTGGAAATCCAGAAAAGATTCCACTATTGCTTTAATAATTGCCTGCTTGTCATCTTCTTCTAACACGCTATACCACTTGGCAGCATTGTCTACCATACCGAAATCCATTATTTCATCAACAATCTCACTTACTGACATTGGTTTAGTGTTACCTGTGCTTGGTGAGATGAGGACTGTTGGTTCATTGATCTTGTCATCAGCGATATCGATGACCGGTACTGTGGAGCTTTTTCCTGTTTTCATTATTGCTGCTGTGAATTCATCAATGTTTTGTCTTCTCGGTCTTGGGTCAGGCTCCTTTATCGGTTTGCTTAAACCCTTCTTCCTTTTAATTAAAGGAACAGTATCTTCAGGGTCTGTCTCCTCTTGTTCTTCTTGCTGGGCACTGGATACCAGTTTAGTTTGCTTCTTTCGAGCTTTGGGTTGCGGGGTAGCCGGTTTCTTCTTCGGTGTAGGGGTCCTTTTGTAGACATTCTTTATGGGTGCCCTCTTTAACAGATTTTGTTGAATCTCGTCATAGGTGCCAAACCGGTTCGCACCAAGATCCAGATTGGCTCATTTAGGGCATCAGCATATGCCTTGGCAATCTTGGTAGTGATCTCGTATCCTAGCTTAGGAGCATACACCTCTCTCGGTTCCACTACTTGAATAATGCAATTATCGGTGGTGACTAGAAAGCATACGTCGTCCTTATATAGGTCAACAATTGTTGACAACACTCTTTCTCTTTCGTGCATCCTCAATTGAAATGCCACAAAATGTTCAGTCATTGCACCTCTTAATCGGTCCCCCAGTTGATTGGCCATCTCGCTTAGTTGTTGCATCACCGTTCTATCGGTCTTCCATACAACCTTTTCGAATCCAGGGAAGAGGTTGGAGTAGTAGTAGAGACATACCAGAAGGGTCCCGTACTTCATTAATTTCTTCTTCACGACTCCCAGCTTCTTCATATTTTCAAATATTTGGCTTTGAAGCATTGCACAAATATCGTATTGGGTATTATCATGCATTATCCGATGTGCAGCGTGAATAGCTCCACCCGGTATGCTGTTCAAGTTGCTTGACTAATATACCTTGTACCCAATTACTGCAGATGCGAAACGGACTCCATCATCCTCAATGTCCGTCATGGTCATGAGTCGACCATCAGATCTTGATTTGGTTAATTTATTGACGAAGACATTTGAGATTGTTCTTAGGGTTAGAGCTTCCCCTTGGTTGCTGTATCCTGTCACGTGATGAAGATCATTTTTGGTGATCGGATTGCATGCACCTTTTGTTAGCCAGAAACCTGGATCATGAAGACGACTGAGGACTAGTCGATTTAAGTCTTCATGGAAGATGTCCAAGTAGCGTACTCCGTTGATAAGTCCAGAAGATATTAGCTTGGCAAACTTATCAAGAAGTTTCCCTTCTTCAGATAGCGCCAGATACTCTCCTTGAATATGTGTTTCGCCCAACTCTTCCTGTTTGGCATAGTTAAACGCTGTAACGTCTTTGGTTAGGAAGACTCCTTTTGGTACAGACGAGAGCGCACCAGCCATGTCGTTTTCTCGGTTCTGAACCGGCAAGATGTTGTAAGCTGACCTGTTCGCTTGATCTCCCTTGAACAACTTTACGGAGGAAGATGATGATGTCATTTCAAACAGTTGACTGATAGAAGAAAGCTTTGATCGGTCTTATAGATGATTGCTCACGATGATCAAAGCACAAGAATATAGCTCATAAAAAGTCATTAATCTTAGTGAAAGCAAAGTAAAACCTATGAGTAATTCTTCTTCCTTTTATAGGGTTAGGTCATAACGGTAATTTCCAAACGGTAACTATTCATTAAATGACTATAGTAATAAATGCCTTACCTAACCTTTCTTTCCGTTTTTCTTAACCGGTGATCCACCTTTTTCGGTTGGCAAACCTTGGATGATTTTTCACTTCTCTGTCTGGTTAAGCTTGTAGACTAAGTGAGTCTTGATTTTCACTAACTCTACCGAGAACGGTGAAAGGTCTACCGGTTCCCTCTAGGCCTTCTTGGCTCAGTTTGCAGAAGAGATATCATCCTCTGTAGGAGATGAGCTCTTCTCAGTCTTCTCCTTAGTGGAGCTCCTTGACTCCTTTTTGACCCAAATTTGTCTTGCTGTCTTCTCGGTCCTTTCTTCCTTGATGATCTTGTCAACCGGTTTGACCGGTTCTTTCTTCTTGCTGAGCGACCGGTTCCTACAGTCCTTTGCCAAGTGTCCAACTTTGTTGCAGCGATAGCAGACTATCTTGGTTTCCTTCCATGGTTTCACCCCTCTTGGATTGGGTGACTTGCTCCAAGCATCATTGGGGCTGACTGTTTCACAATTTGTACAATGGGTTGTGCTTCGGTTCTTGTTTTTCTTGGTGAATACTGGTCTCTTACATGCATCATCCCTCTCCTTCCATGCCTTGTGTATGCTGGTGTTTTCCTGGGTGATATCCTCCATGTCCTCCTGAAGTCGTAGAAGCATTCGTTCAGTTGCCCCTACAACGTCCACTGCCCGGTCCCTTGCTCTTTCAGCAGCAGTCAAGGACTTAAGTGCTGTATTCCTTTCATCTTGAACTTTTCTCATTTTCTCGATTAGTTCAGTCATCCTTAGGGCATTCTCTTCTTGCTCCCTGTTAAGGTTGGAGATTTGATCGGTCAGGGTCTCATTCTTTTCCATAAGTTCAGATACTGCTTTCTCCGCTTCATCAGATCCACTCTGCCCAGAGAGTTCATCGATGGTTTCATTGCTCTCATTCAATTGTAGAGCCAGCTCCTTTCGCTTTGCCAGTGATCTCCTAAGTCTATTCTCCAGAGAGGCAATAATGTCGTTGGCTTCCTCCAGCTGTTTCTGATATCGGTAGACCTCCCTGATCTTTCTCTCAAGTTGTTAGACTTTTAAGTATAGAGAACTTGGGCTCTGATACCAATTGTTAATACTTACCAGTTACTGAGAGGGGGGGGTGAATCAGTAAATACTCGCTGTTATACTTTTAATTCTGAACTTCTTTGATTAACCTTAACTGATAAACAGAATATAACAGTCATTCATAAGCATAAACAGAATCACACAGATCAACATAAGTATTTATATGTGGAAACCCTCGATTAGAATGGAAAAACCATGGTGAGACAGAGCTCACAACTTCACTACTTCAGAATAAAGGTGCCCTGTTAGGAGCTTACAAAGCACTGGTTAAGGTGCTACCCGGTTAAGGGATTTTACAAGAGATTTGTTAAGATCTAAACCCTGTTAGGAGCTGCCTGGTTACAGGACTTTGAACATCAACAAGATGTTACCCTGTTAGGGGATTTTTACAACGAACCGATTAGGTCCACCCTAATATAGGGATTTGAATATACTTTCACTACTGATAAAAGTAATGATCTGTTATGACACTGAATGTCTGATTAGATCATACCTCTTTCTCTGGTTGCCTAGCTGTTGATCTTTGCTACCTTTGTGTCTGCAACTCTACTCTCAGAAGATGTCTCTCCTCTTCTCTATGCAATCACCCATAATCAACAACAACTTTCTTGCGTCCGATGACCTGTATTTATACAAGAGTTCACCGTAATGAAACCCTTAACTCACAGAACCAGTAGACTGTAAACTCACCAATAAATCATGCAATTAGCAAAAAGCTATGCGTTATGATCTGGAGTTTACCATGAGATTATTTGAAGATATAAAGCTAACTTCAGTTAAAAAGCTAATTCCACTTCTCAACGGTGGATATCCCGTATAATCCGGTTTTAACTCAAACTGCTTCCACAGAATCCGGTGCGGATCTTTTAGGCAGTTCGACCGGTGTATCTCGTACCCGGTTCCAACTTTGTATGAACTCTGAGACCGGTATTGGATCGGTCTACCGGTGTATACCATTCATTGCATCAACCGGTGCATACACTTTGTTTACAGTCTACCGGTGGCTTCTAAATAACGTGAGTGACTGGTGAACTTTTACTGGTACATGGGGTTTGTAGGTTTTACACTAATGACAACTTAAATTCCTTACAGATACTACATGACCTACATGAAAATTAGAGAAAGTTCTAATGGAATAACCTCAAGAAGGATGTTCTAGTAGGTTTGCCTAAACCATTGTTCGTCCCAAATGAAAATTGGGAAATCATATGCATGGATTTTGCATTTATGTTGCTGTGGATAGGTTAAGAATATTCATTTCTTTGGAATTCAAATCACCTAGGTGTCAAATTTATTCTTCATTGAGTTGTTTCAGCTGCATGTATACTAGGTTCCTCAACTCTTTTTTGGTAGGAATTAATATATTTGGCTGATATATAATTGACTCCTAGCACAAGCTATCATCCATAAATAGATGGACAAGCAAAAATATTAAGTGGGTTGAATGCTACTTGACGGACTATGTTTCAGATCAGCAATCAACTTGGGTTAAGTGGTTACATTTGGGAGAATACTGCTACAACATTACCCACTATATGTCCATTGCTATATCTCCATTTGTGTCATTATATGGCTATGATGTAGTAATCTTTGTTGATTTAGTGTTTATAGTGTTGAATATGTTGTCATTGATGTCAAAGGTTGATGATCAAGGTCGTATAAGTTTCGGAGGATCATTCTAAGTAATAGAGAATTAGAATGCGCTGCCTGGTTTTGTGCTTGATCTGCTTTGTTGTCTACTTGAGCTGGTTGGGTGTCTTCTTAAGTTGCCTACTTGTCTACTTCACTCTAACAAGCCAAAAATTGACAAAAAAATCTATATAAATCAGAACCACACAGAGAGGTCATTTGAAGCTGAAGTTATGTCCTCATTTGAGAGTGTAGCCTTATAGGCAAACCTCCATCAAAAGTAGTGGGGCTGAAAATATCAACCATGCCTCTTGGGTCTAACACTATCTTGAGGAGGATTGGCTAAGTCGCATATAATTTGGAATTGTGAGAAAATAGAAAGATTCATAATGTTTCCTTACATCTTGTATCAAGAGGGCCCTATGACGACATGTGACACCTTCAAAAGAATTGTCAACTTTAGATGATGCGGGAAAGTTCATATTGGTACTTGATATTGTTATTGATACCAAGGTAAAGTTAAGGAGCATGAGATTTACGTATTATTTGGTTCAATGGAAGAATCAATGTGCACAATATGCTAGCTGGGAAGGACCAAAGATCTTGGAGCATCTAAATTGTCATTGCTTGAGGCAAGCAATTTTGGGATGGATGGATTTATAATGTGTCAAATCCTATCTATTAGGTTATTTGAGTCATTTTCTATCCCTAGAAAAGATGTTTGGACTTTCTGATGTTGTCATACCTTGTTTTCATTCACTACTTCCCTGTTTCTCATTCCTTACTACATTGTAGGCCATTGCATGTTTGCCTTCCATCTTGCTCGAAGGAGGCTTCGTCAGGGATCCTCAATCTTGATTCCTATCAGGATTTCAAATTTTCTCCCACAATGCATGGAACTTAGTAATCGTGAACCTTGAGCTTAGAACACCTTCACTAATGTTTGTGGGTTTATCTCTTGCTCTGCATGTTGCATCAAGAATGTCTTTTTCCCTATCCTTGATCCCCACATCATTAAGTATCCTTGAGCCTCAACCTTTGCTCATTCTCTTTGACGTTTTGTGGATTATTGGATTCACCCTTTCCTCAAATTGTAGCATGGGCATTGATGTTTTCTTGAAACTCGGCTGTGTTTCTTTGCTCATGCATTCCTACCGTGGGCCTTCGAGACTCTCACTACTGCTTTGCTTGGCACCTCAACTCCTGATTCTTGGTACCTCTTACCATTGCACCTTTGAGCATGCATTTCCTCAGTCCTTTACCTTCTGGTATGCCTTTTCCCAGAACCTCACTTTTCAAACGCAAAGTTTCATCTATCACCTTAGATGACCAGGGTCATCAATAACGGTCTCAAATTCAAATGTGATTAAATGGCTGGAATTTTTGGGCCCATGCTAGAACCCTCTATCTAAGGTGGGCAACTTCATCAATTTGTGTCTTTTGTTCATCTTATGAACAAACCTTAGTTTGCAAAGTTTAGCACTTATGTTCACTTGTTTGATCAAGGACAAAAATCCTTGCATTTAGAGATCAGAGGACGAAACTCCTTTTGTTGTTTGAGGTGAGCTCATTTAGAGAGTGCATTTATGCTGAAGTTTGAGCATTTTTTATTGTATCCCAGCATTTTGCTAGATATGTGATCTGTAGTGTAAGAAGGCCTGCATATGACAGAGGAACTCTGAATTAGTGAAAAGAGACAGAGTAAAGAGGAGAAAACCCAAAATATATGATTTCTACTTGCCGACATCCAACTCTGTTTATATCTGGAAGAGTTACAGTCTCTCGTGGTAGTACTGCAGACGACAGACTAGAAAGTGGTGTGTGGAACACATGGTGATATACATTATAATTTATATTATAAGATAAGATTACTCTTAACTTTTATCAACAAATATTAATTTTTTACATATATTTAGTTATAATAGAGCACTAACATATAATACTAGTTATGGAATCCCATTATCAATCTGTACATGTTGGAGTTGATGTTTCTAGTGAATTCATAGTAAATTTACGTAGTGTGATGTTTTGTATAATTTGTGGGAAGATCAGTTAATATAACAAACAAGAGAGGAAATGAGGTGCTCTGAGACTGCATAACATTAGAAGCCAATGAATAAAACAAATTTTCCCAGAATTCATCATAGTGAAGGTCCAAACAGTCCAAGATTATATAGTACACAAGAAGCCAAATAATCAAGCCAAATTCAACCAGGCAATAGAAGTCATATTGCGATGGAAAATAATTGTAAATTGATTTAATATGCCTTTGTAAATTACTAAATAGCTTGAATGTAGATTGATTGAATAGCAGGCACAATAAGTTATGCACTTTTAGAAAAATAATGAGTTGCTGAAATTATATTTGCCAAAACATATAGAATTATATAAGAAATACAGTAAGCATGTCAAAAAAATATTTTGTATTTTCAAAGCCTAAAATACTCCCAAAGGTTGCATTTGTAGCAAAATGGAACATAAAATGAAAAAAATTATTGACCACACAAGGGCTCAGATCATTTTGTGATCCGCTTCTTCATAACCTTGTGAATCTCCTCAAGTGTTGTAAGAATTGAAATCCAAATGTGAAATAAGATTCAGCAGCATGTTCTATGTCTTCACTTTGTATCGATCATATTCCAGTTAGACTGAGTTCTTTTCATGCCATTGTTTGACTATTTTCAGGTACTGTACAAGCACAAAATTGTTATCTTTGGGGGTTTCTATGACACCTTAAGAGAAGTGAGGTTAGTATTTCTAGGATATTATGTGTTGGTCATATTATGTAAAATCAATGTGGTGTCATATGGTGTTTGCATGGTGCTCTAATTTTATGATTTGAAATCCTCTTGCACACTTTACTTTTTATTCTGTTTTTCTTGTACGTTTTTGCTTGTAGTACTCAATAATTCTAAGATCTTCATGATACAATTGTTGCTTGCTTTATAAATAAAACTTAGGTGGTTTTTTCTTAATCGTTTGACAGTTCAATTACTGGGGTGTTGATGACTAGGAATCCCATTGGGGCTATGTGGACATTTACTAAATTTATTACTACTACACAAACAAAATTGCCATCCATTAAACATTTCTGGTCTATTCTACTTGTATCTAATTACCTCAAAGGCATGACCTATGATCATTCTCATTTTAACATTGCATTCTTCATTGCCCTTTATGTTTTCATCCTTCCTAGATTTTGACTCCAAAATATGTTTTAAAGTATAAAAAGAAGCCTTAGTTCAAGGAACCTCGGGATCCCTATAGTTTGGAGTTTGACATCCAGCTTGTAAGGTTGGTGGCCCAAGTCAATAGTTTCCCTTATTCAATGACCTTAATATTTACATTGATAAGGCCAACAGAAAGGCCAAGTCACTTAAGAGGCTTGCGCCATGGCATCTCGCTAGAAAGAAGTAAAACCATATCTTTTAGAGGTTTTGATACTGGAGGCTTTTGTGGTTATTTAAGCTCTACAAGATGAATTCAATTTTTCCCTTATACAGAGGATTTGACATTGGAGGCTTTCGTGGTTGTTTAAAGTTTAAAAGATGAATTCAGTTTTTCCCTAATACTTTTCATCTCTTTTGTCAAGGACCTTTTCTAAGGGAATCTTGGATAAGAAGGGAGAACTGCAAGAGGTTGCTTCAATATTTTCTATGGGTTCTGCAAAAAGTATAGAGTAACAATCATTTCAAACCTAAAGCTGTTAGACAGGCCAGATGATAGAATAATGGGATGATCTTGTTATATTAAACAAAGGAACAAATGTTCTTTATATAGATTTACAAAGACATTTCTAAAAGAAACAAACGTTGATAGAAGACGGAATAGGAAACTTTCCTATACATACTAAAGACAACTAGATGACCATTAAAGAAACATTGTATCTTGGAAGATATTATCCTAATTTCCTCCCTTAATGGTCATTGTACGAATGCCGGAACATTCTGCGGTGGCTGAGACCCTCCCTGGATCTGCAAAATGTTAGAGGCCAAGAACTTTTGCAGAAGAGTAGTATGTGTGATGACCCTCGATTAAAGGATTCTACTATTGTATATAAATTGTATTAAAACAAAACTTTAATAAATGTTGTCATTTTCTCTTAAGAAAATATATTTATATTAACATGTCAAGAACATTTAAGATTTAAAAATTAATTTATACACATTATAATATTATATATATTATAATATTAATATGTCAATAACATTTAATCTAAGTTACCGGTTCGAGTTCGATTCGAAGTTCGGGTTCGAAGAATTGGTTCGAAGTTCGAGAAAATTTTGAAAAGGGGTTTGGGTACGGGTTCGATAATATATGAAAGATTTAAAAAAAAAAATATATATACATATTTATGAAGCCTAGAAGCATGAGTTAAAATTAGAATGTCACATAGTATCATAAAAACAACATTTAAAAAACAAAAACACCATAAACTTATAATCATAGCATCATGAATCGTGATCATACCATCATATACTTCAAGTTCAACATCAAAGATTCAAAACATTAAATCTAAAAGTATCATAACATCAAGTTCAACTGTTCAAGTATCAATAATATCATTGTTTCAAACTTTCAAGTTCAACTAATGAATTAAAAATCAGTATTAATCTTCATCTTCCTCTTCATCTTCTTCTTCTTCTTCATCTTCATCTTCATCTTCAACATTAGTTGACTCAGCAATAGAGTTAAGGCCAATGGGATCAGCAGCAACAACAATAGTATTGGTGTCAAAATTTGCAAAATCATCTAGTGAAAGCCGAGAAGTGGAAGCATCCAAGTCCGCAACCTCTGCATTTACATCCCACCTCTTCATATCCCCTTCTTTGTATTCTTTAGTCTTGTGTGAGAGAAGGCGCAAGTTGGAATGCACAAATACCAAGTTCTCTGCTCTTTTTGATTGCAATCTATTACGCTTCACTGAGTGGATGAAAGAATATGTGCTCCAATTTCTTTCCGATGCAGATGAACTAGCAACCTATGAAGACAAGACAAGGTAAGCAATTAAAATAAAATTATAAAAATTACTTGCTAGTCATGAAGATCAAGTAAATTAAAAATAAAACTTGTGATATGATTTTTATTGCAAGGGGCTGCAATGTTTGGAATCTTTGGCCATGGAGGTACCACCAACTATGAGCATCCTTCCTAAACCGATGCCGAAGAGCATCATTACTTAGACCTCTTGCATTCACAAACTCTATGAACTCATCTGTAATCATATCTCTCAGATCATCATCAGGAAAGAGTCTTTCAAATGCTGCCTTGTATCCATCAGATACTTCTAAATCTCTATAGGGTGGTAGCCTTCCTGGTAGATCAAGATATTGGTTGCTATAATATTTGGGCGTCAATGCATAGGCAAACAAATGTAGAGGTGTGGTCATTTTGTTCCACCGTTCTACAATAATTGTTTGCAATTGTTTGAAGAGGGTCTCTTGGGGATCTTGCTCTTTTTCATTTACAATTTGCTTGATCTTCTCAAGCGTTGAGTCTATGCCATGATAGATCTCTCCAAGGCAAGGCCTATCCATGTCAGCGTATCTGAGCATGCTCATAATGGGCTCGGTGAACTTAATGATATATTCCACACGTTCCCACCATAAGTCATCCAATATCCTGCTCTTTATTGAAGCTGCCCTCTCAGTATAGCCCAATTGTTGCTGATTACCATATTGCAAAGTGGCTCTTTCACTTGCACAAGTCGTCTCAAGACGATTAAATTTGATGCAAAACGAGTTTCAGCAACCTGTAACATAAATTAGAGCAAAAAAATACAACTATTAGATACATGCTTTATAAAAGAATACACATTACACAATAAAAAAAATAAAAATTAGAAATTCACTTACCTTCAGTAACTCCAAATGTGAGAACATTCTGAATATTCCTTGAGTCATGTGATGGTTTGTGATGAACATCTGGATGTCCTCAGCCTCTGCATACACCTCCTTGATCCACCCAATTGTGTTCCCAATCTTTTGTAGCATAAGATTGAGTGAATGGACTGCACAAGGTGTCCAACAGATATGAGAATATCGCTCTTCAACCAACAAACCAGCAGCTCTACAATTCTTTGTGTTGTCTGTTATGACTTGGACAACATTACTAGCACCCACTTGTTCAATGGCAGAGATGAGAATATTAGCAATAAATTGCCCATCTTTTACTTGTCCCTCACAATCCACTGCTTTCAAAAACATTGCCCCTTTAGGGGACACCGTTGGGACATTGATCAAGGGACGGTTTCTACCATCTTTCCACCCATCTGAAACAATTGTTACCCCTGTCTCGATCCATGAATCTTTTATGGGCTTCAATTGATCATCAATCCACTTGACCTCATTATCCAACAAGGTGGTTCGTATTTTCTCAAAACCGGGGCCCTGATACCCTGTTGGAGCTGCATTGGCACTTCTCAACATTTGTCTTCAATATGGAGAGGGAGCAACATTAAAAGACAGCCCATTTGCTAACAAACATCTTCCCACATCAATGTTGGCAATTTCCCGACTTTGATTTTGAAATGCAGTTTCTAGAGGTCCCTTTTGTGTGGAAGGCCAAGGGGTTCTTTTTCAGGCTCACAGGTAGCTGTGGTAGTAAAAAATGGGTGGTCTTCTATCACAACATCTGTGGGGGGTTGTGTTACCCTTGCTTTTTATTTTTTATTTTTACCTCTATTGCAAATGCCATCAGCTGAAATTTGCCTACGTTCTTCTTTCTCTTCTGCTGCCTCATACTCTTGAATATACTTCAGTACAGTTTCATTGGGTATAGGTACACCTCTTTTTCCAAGGCATTTCTTGACTCCTCTACCAGAGTATCCACACAAATGGCCTACTACATGAAAATATGAGCTATTTCTTTCTACATCACAACCCCTACATTTCCAACGGAATGAACCACCTCCAGGAAGGGCTTTTATAATATCAACATGTTTCCACAAAGGAGAATCAGTGTTGGGTTCTATTCTTTGTTCGGTATTGCCTACCAAGGATGAGGTAGATGCCATTGTAGTTCCTTTTCCTATGGGAAGAATTTAAAATTGTATACGTATTCATTATTCAATATAAAACTTAAAACTTTAAAGTTTAAAAGCAAGAGAATGAAAGATAAATGAAAAAACTAAAAAATTTAAACAAAAACAAAAAACAAATGAAACAATAACTTACCTCTACTCATTGTAAGCTTGCAAAGGTGTACGTATGAGACACAAACTCTTGAAGAAAGCTCACAAACCAATCTTGAAGAATCTTCCAACTCCTTCTTGCACAATCATGAACTTGCTCTTTTGCTCTTACTGAAGTCAAATAGCCTACTTGCACACAACAAATGATAATGAGAAACACAAATTAGGCTTTCATAACGAACTTTTAGGGTTTTGGATGCCAAAAAATATTATTTTTTTGCAAATTTGGTCACTTAAGTGACGTCCGGCTGGCGAAGTTTGCCGCAGTTCGTACGGGGTTCGCGCTTTTGTTCGTGGTTCGCCTGGGTTTGAACGGCTGGAGACCAAGTTCGAACTGGGTCCGAAAATCCGGACCTTGCTCGGACCCATAGGCGAATGGGACCCGAACTTCGAACTGGTTCGAACTTGGTCCAGTTTAGAGGGGCTAGGGGCGTACCTTGGTAACTTAGCATTTAATTAATAATGATCAGTTTATATATTATAATATAAATAATATAATATAACATCTCTTGTTTACCATAAAATAAAATATTATAATATGTATTATAATCTATATTATAATACATATTATAATATGTATACTATATGCCATGCACGGGGTATACTCTAGGAAAGAGGGTAGTGTTAGTCGCACCTTAGAGGTGTGACTGGACCACAGCCCTTGGCTGTGACTAGTCGCATCCCTAAGGGGGTGATGACGTGTGGGGAGGGGGACGTGACTTCCCCCTCCCACATATATATATGTGGTTATTGATAGGAGTAAGGGGAAGAAACAAAAAGACAAACAAAACAGTATACGGTAAAAGATAAAGGACCGCAGGAAATAAAAAAGTAGAAAAGAACATTGCAGTGTTGTAGTCGATCACTTGTAAGTAATTAAAATATATTTTTTATAGTATATATATATATATATATATATATATATATATATATATATATATTCTTAAAGGATTGCATTTTTGATATATATAAAAATTGTTGTAATATATTTGATGTCTGTTAAGTACATATGCAATTAGGATCTATCAAATTATGTTATGGGCATCATATGTTCTGGATTTCTTATAAATCTGAATATATAATTATGTAATTTACATTAATATATTGATGATATGGAGACCATAGAGAAAATGAATTTTATATTCATTAAGAGATGGATCCCATATTTGGAGGGGACTAGAGGAAATTGTTATAGTTTCCCTAGTCTCGAGATTGTTATAATCTCACCAAAAATGATGATAGGGGTTCCATATAAAATGAATCTTATATTCATTAGAGAGGGAACCCCATATCTGGAGGGGGCTAGAGGAAATTGTTTTAGTTCCCTAGTTTCGAGATTGTTATAATCTCACATAGGCAGTATATATATTGGTTGCCAGTCATATGCATATGTGTAGGCTTGGAATGCATTAGCACTTCCAAGAGATTCTTATGGGCAGTGCTCTATGGGATGACGTGTCGATAGCCCGGTTGCTTAGAGCGGATCTTATATCCCTCAAGCCGAGAATCAAGAATTCTGTGAAGCCCGACCTAGAGGCAGCCTTAAGAATCAAATTTCTCCCTTAACTAACATAGAGTATGAGTCATAAATATTACATGTTATTTTGTACTTACGTCAATTTTGCAGGAAACAATAAAAGGAGAATAAGAAGGGTCATTACAATATGACACATAACAGACTGCAAGAAGCCACGATTTTTGTGGTAAAAACCGAAAAACCTAGAAATTGAAGTTTTACAAAGCATCATTTTTTTGGAAAAAATGGTAAAAACCTTGAATCCCACACAACTTTGCATATTACAGAATCCAAAGAATGATTTTTGAGGAAAAAATTGACAAACCTAGAAAACAAAATCTCACGCGAACATTGCGGATTACAGATGACTGGATATGATTTTTGAGGAAAAAATTGATCAAAACTGAACATGCACGGATTTAGAAACATAATTGTTGGAAGAACCAGAAAAATATGATCATGACCCAGAAGAGATCTCAAAAAACCCAGAAAGAATTTGAAATCAGAATAAAATTCCGATTGGTATGAAAATTGAGGCACTTAGAAAAATCGGAAAGCGATCTAGTTGAGATCTGTTGATGTGAGTTTTGTACCACTACATAACATATAGCAATTGAAATACTTGATACGGCGTACCAAACACTCAACCCTCTCTTGAAAAGTATATAAGAATACTCCAAGGTTCCTTACACCTGTGGATACTAACTCAGTTATAAAAATGTGATTTGCTGGTAATCACTTCGGCGGGCTTACGTTGTTCATTCAAAGATGTTGAATTTTTACTATGATGATAATGGGAGTGATGTATACTTAAAGGATCTCTTAATTTATATCACTTCCAGCTTTGCTCTTCAAACACTATCAAACTTCAATTTCTCAACTTCAATTACTCAACTTCAATTACGGAGTTACTGATTACTTCTACCACTACTGCTGAATGGAAAGATTGGCAAATGGACAGGGATCAACCTAATGAAGATATACCAGCGGTGTTACCTCCATTGGTGCGATGATTCTAAGGGAAACTCTTAAGATTTTCACACTAACACCTATCTTCCAACCCAACTTGAAGTACAAGTGGAAAGATGAAATGCAAGTAGAACTTGGGAGCAATTGACTAGATTACCACACAAGGCTCCTTGACAAGCCGCCAAGATGCTAGTGGCCTAGTATAAGATCCTCATCAAACATTCACCAACATCACCATTACAACTAATCATCTACTTCTATTCTTACTTTAACAACATGAAATGAAATCCTACTTTAATTTGAGAGATGAGAGGAACCATGCAAATACACCAAAATGATCATGTATATCCACCATGCAAGTCACAACAATGAATAGAGAACAATTTTGATAGTATTTTGGCAACAATTCTCCAACATAACTCTCTTTTACAAATGAGAACAAATGGCCTTATATAGAGGCTCAAAATTACAACGAGTGGCCAAGATTAAGAGGCAAAATCAAGGGCCAAGATTAAACCTTACAAACCCTAATTAGGGTTACCATCTTTCAACCAATTACATGAGGGCACCAACTTTGTGGGCCAATGAGAAAATTACAATAATCTGTCAACCAATGAGAACATAGGACACTTGGCATGATTTGATTGCATGCACATGAAATTGCCACCTCATCAACCTTGTCTTATAAAGTTCATTAATCCTTGAGATGAGATGAAGCCTTGGATGCTTGACCTTGTCCTTAGAAATTTTCTCACCACCACTTGAACTTGCTTGTACTTGATGTCTTGACCTCGAAAGGGTGAGGTCTCCATGCACTTGGGGTAATCTTGCCTTGACCTTGGTGGCTTGCCTGGATGTGAACCTTGTGCAATTTAAGAGCCTTGCTCTTAGCCACCGCCTTGAAATCAAACTTGACCTCTCTCAACCTTTCAATCACTTTCCTCCTTACTTCAATACTTTGCCATTTTTAACCTTCCTATTTGGATTTAATCTGCATGCATGCATCTTTGTTTCAATAACCTTGGGTTTTGGGGCACCTGCCCTCACCATATCTCCTTGATTGTTCCACAATCCACCCATCACTGAGTTCATCAACTGCTTTCATCAATGCCTTCCTCCTTGGTTAACCCTTGACTGCCTTCAACTGTTCGAACTGCCACAACCTTGCCCTTTTGGCATAAGCACTTGCCTCAACCATAGTGGTGCAATGCATCTTCCCAAGATTAGATTTGGTTCGACTGGCAAAGCATCACTAGTAGTCTTGCACCCGAATTGAAGAAGTAGGACCCCATGTAGACTTGCCTCTGACTTTGTACTATCTAAGTTGCAACTCTAAATTCATGCTAGTGATCCTAATCCAATCAATCTTTCTTTACCATTTTCAATGCCTTCAATAAAATAAACATCCAAGGATCAAACTGTGTACCTTTAGCATAGCTTGGGATTTGACTGAGAAGCACGATGAAGGCGCTGCACTCTGATTTGCAATCTGACTTTGTGAGCCTTGATGACTTGATGTAACCAATTCTGTCGTATCATGTCTGCTGCTGGGGTAGACTGAACACTTCCTTGCACAAATCCATATCGATTGATCTTTTTTTGCCACAGGTGACTGGCTATCTCTCAACCTATCTCTTAACTGAATCATATCAAGGGTACTAATGTTGGTGTTTCCAACGTATTTCAATTTTGAGCGGAAGTTGGAATTGGGTATCATGACTTCCTTGTCTCCTATTTCAGCATTAATTCCTTTGGGTCACTTGCTTGCATTAACATCAGCCATCCTAAACACTTATCACTCCCCGCCTTTTCTACAATGCTGGTGAAACTACACTTATCACTCCAATCTTTGCCTAGGGGTGGAATACTACACTTATCACTCCCCGCCGATACCTTAAGATGGGCTACACTTATCACTCCAAATCTTCCCCTAAAATGAAATGCAATGATGCAAACTACACTTATCACTCCCCGCCTTTGCCTTAAAATGGACTACACTTATCACTCCAATCTTCGCCTAGGGGTGGAATACTACACTTATCACTCCCCGCCGTTGCCTTAAGATGGACTACACTTATCACTCCAAATCTTCCTCCTATAATGAAATGCAATGATGGAATGCAAGCAAGAAGTTGAAGGAAAAAAGCCAATCAAGACAATCGAGTAATCAACCTACTAACCAAACACCTAACTCTACTCTTGAAATTAATTTTCAACACCTAAACTAGCACCTAAAATCAGTATGAAAACCCAGAAACGCTCATTGTGGAAAAAAAGTCATTTTTAATAAAAAACGACATCATATGTGAGCAAAAATGACGTTTGTAGCAAATAATGGTCACGAATTTGTAGAAGACGGGCCACAAAAATTGGTAGTAGAGGTCGTGTGAGGAGGATTCTGCAAAAAAATGCGACAATAAATGCTGCAAAAAATGTCACAAAATAAGCCCAGATCATCGCCCAGACAGAGAAAAAACCAGCGTGCGAGTTGCTGAAAACTGTAGACGGGTTGAACAAAGGTAGAATGAGTAAACTTGCAAAAATGCCGCAAACTGATTTTTGAACAGAAACCCTAGATGGGTCTACGAATAAATGGATTTATTTGGAAAAAATTAAAGAGCATAAGATTTCATAATGAGATTTTTAATTTTTTCTTAAAAAAAGTTCCTACGCTCTAATACCATGTTATACAGGCCAAATGATAGAGTGATGGGATGATCTTGTGATATTAAACAAAGGAACGAACGTTCCTTATATAGATTTACAAAGAAGTTTCTAAAAGAAACAAACGCTGACAAAAGACAGAATAGGAAACTTTCCTATACAGACTAAAGACGACTAGATGACCATTAAAGAAACATTCTATCTTGGAAGATATTATCCTAATAAAAGCACAACTTCCCCAAAAATCATGATAGTCCCCTGATGAGCTTCCCTGTAATAGAAAATGATCAGAATACCTCAACCGTATCTTTAAGAAACAAGTCAGTGCCAAATTGTAGACACTTTTATTTGATTTGGACGAGCTACTTATCATTAATCCATTCTAAAAGAAATTTAGTAATTTAAAATAATTGTTTCCCACGAATGGAATGACAGTCAAGCAACTACATTCTTGACAGTAGAAGCTCGATCATTCAATGGACCATGTTGTCGATAAAAGGCTTCCCTGGTCATGCAATGCACTGTGTTGCCGATAAAAGGCTCTTACCCTGATCTTTCAATGCATTGTGTTGCAACTAAAAGGCTCTTGCCTTGACCACATTTTATTCATTTAACTTTTTGCTTTGTTGTGAAGAAAATTTGAGTTTGCCTATGCTAGTTGTTTGAAGAGCCATTTAATTATTTTGCGATTGTGAATATCGTGGTCTCAAATGCAAAGGTAGGAGATAAGGAAAAAAAGCAAAAACAGGTAAAAGAAGTACAAGATGGGCCATGATTTATCAGGGAAGATGACCAAGCCATCAAGGGGATATCAGCCAATATCAGATGTAGAGCAACATTTCGTAGAGATGTATTGCAAGAACAATGTTCTTCTGTTTTCTTCCTGCTGGGCTCTTCTTTGGGGAGTAAATAGTTTTTAATCTTGTGTGATGACAATTCAACTACAGTGTGTGAAATTTATACATTTCCTGAAATTTCTGATCTGTGTTAGCTCACTTTGGCAAGGATTTTGAGTCTAATATTGCTGAGAACAAGATTGTTAAATTTCCACTGATGGGACTGTGATTCAGGGAATAAATAGTTTTCAATCTTTATGTGGTGGCAATCTGACTATATATATGTTGCAGAGAGTAAAATCTATAATTCCCAGATATTTCTGATCCGTGTGGCTTAGGTCTGCTTTGGCAAGTATTTTGTGTCTAGTATTGCCAAGAACAAGACTTGTCTTTAACATTAGACAAGATTATAATTAAGATAAGCTTTTCCTTCCTACAGGAGGACATGGCAAAGATTCTGAAAATGAGAGTTGCTGATTTGATCAAAGGACCGATCTTGTCTGCACAGCATGGGAAATTTTTTAAAGCGAGATTATAATGAGCATTACGGGAGTTTCACTTTCGAACAATTACTCAATCCATAGTTAATAAAACACCATATAATGATTTATTTAGCTATAATGAGTAGTATCCATGGATTTAGCTCGTTTCAACTCTATGACATGATCAAATTCTCTATCTAGTGACCTTCGTGGAGATATGTTACTAAAAACTTTGCTATGCTTATCTAGAAGAGATTGAATATTGACATGATAATAAAATTGTGGTAGCTATCAAACATTGGGCTGCCTAAGCAACATGACCATGTGTAAGGTTCTCTCTTGTTCTTTTTTCAGAAACAATTCTAAGGGCTCCATTTGACATTCTAAAAAGAAATGCCTTTTTACCATCTGCAAGGAACTTTAATTCCATGGTCTGAAATTCTTTAGTGAATTTATCAAAGGAATGTTTCCATTGAACTTGGAAAACTAATATCGGTATCCCCTATACAAACATCATAGAAGTCATTTGTCACTTTATGGTTTCCTAAAGATGTTCGATTGGGAATTTTTCTTCCTGCAAGGTAGGGAGAATGCATTAGAACCATTACATCAAATCCTTCAAAGTCCTCCATCTACAGACCTCTTTTGACCATCACACTTTCATCAATAAAATGGTGGGTCGCCCCACAATTAATCAATATTTTAAGTATTTGTCCACGCAAGACTCGTTGAACTTTTAAGGGATTGTATTTCAAGGTATTGGTAATGTCCCCTTATGTGATTTCTTATGATTTGGTCTAGTTTCTTAAATTGCAAGAGACTTCTCTCTATCCAATTCTCTTATTTGCTTCAAATGTTTGTATTTAATGTGATTCTTAAATGTGTATAGTAACAATATTCTTATTTTCTATGAACTAGGCAAAACAGAGATTGATCAATGCAAATGGTAGGTATCTCGATGTTATGCAAGAGTTGTATTGCCAAACTATAATTCTGATATGATGCTTGTGGCTTATGGTATAGCTGCAATATGATGGAGATTTCTTTTGATCAACAAATGTTGATTATATAAACCTTATATCCAAACACTTTGTGCAAGATGATCAATTTATATGAATCTCTCCAAATATCGAAGTATCTGAGATGTATTGGAGGTCCTATACAAATTGAATTTATTGTAATTGAAATGAATTATAATGGCAACATGCACAACAATTGCTGTGTAACAAGATATATATATATATATATATATGAATCATGAGAATAACAATATTTATAGCGATCTGCAATATGAATATTGTTTTTCCTGATTTACTTCTGTTTGTGTATGCAATGGTCAAATCTCTGATTCAAGTGACAGCTTTATAGAATGGTCAGTCTGAAGTTCTTTCTTGCTGTCTCCGGTATGATGTTTATTGCTTATGCGATGTTTTTATATTTTATGATGCTGTTTCTGCTTAACGCTTTCTTTGAAATTGTGCATCCATGACTTTCTAAGTCTGTGGCTCAATCTGAGTGCCTAGTTTGATAATACCAATTAGAATAAAATCTTGACACCCTATTCTAAACCTCATTGATCTGCCTCTTGTATCTGCTTCTTTGAGTTGAAAGAATGTGACTCTTCTCAAGAGATATATCCTTTGGTACAAATTTGTTTTAATAACAAATTATATTATTCCTTAATGATTCATACCTCTAGGTTATGTTATTCTCTGCCCTTTGAGACTCAATTAATTTCTGCCTTTAATAAATCTTAGTTGGTGCCTTGTGTGAATCTTAATTGCTGCCTTCTCTATTGAATATAATTGCTGCTTTTAGCACTTCAATATTAATTGCTGCTTCCTTTAATTGCTGCCTATCATAAATTCCTTCTTAACAAGGAATAACTGTCTTGTAATGAAATATTCATTGTTGCTTAATTAATCAGTTCCTGGTCCTTTATCTTCGCGATTTGATTTTCATGTATATATCCCTCGGATCATATGCCAATGTGTGGTCAGCCCAAAAACAAATAGGTAATGTTACTATGCATTTACCAAAGGGAGTTGGCCAGCAATAAGGTAATGTTAATAAGTTTTCTGATATTAAGAGATTGATTAGTTTCCATTACTAAATTGAATGTGTCCAAGGTCTGTCACTCCTGGACCAAACATGGTTCCTTTTTGTTGTTTTGGTTTTGGGGATTGGATGGGGACATTACAGTATTGGATAATGTGGCAAAAGCTCCTCTTGAAACTACTCAATCTTGCGTTTTGGTTCATACTTAACTTCTTTATCACTTTCTAGCAAGTTTTTCTCGTCTAGATACTTCATCCAAAACAACTTCAAGATAGTTGAATTGCCCTTGACTAAGACATGTGGCTTTGTTTTGAGGGTTCCTTGCTAGGAAAAAACATGATTTCTTCCTTTGAAGTTCATTCTTGGGCTTTTTTTCTTTTATTCTTTACTTTGGCCACCCCTTGAGGATTAGCTTCTTTACCATTTTGTGTGCAGCGCCTTTGAATAGAAATTCCTCCTTGCAACATAGGATTCCATGTTTATGGCTTTTTTGATTGCATCTTGTAATGAGGGTGGATTTAAAGCTTTTGTACAACACTTGTGGTGCTGAATCAATGCTTGTATTGATAGAAAAATGAGCCTCCTTTTGTAGACATCAAGAGCCATTGTAGAGAGTCTTTGGAACTTGGTCATATGATTGTCCTCTGATCCATATTGCTTCAACTAGGCAAATTACCTAAAACAAATCACATGGTCCTCCTTGTCGAATTTATTAATGATCCTTTGACTAAGCATAAGTATCAATCAAACTTTGCCCTTGGGTGATCATGTTGTGAGACCATATGGGGGGTACCATATTAGATTCCTTGTCCCTCAAACATAGGATTGGGAGAGAAATAGGTGTCCAACTTGTGGATCCATGTGCGATCTGTACACTTGTTCAAACAATCAAAGGTTGGTATTGCTAGCTTAGCCAAACTGATGCTACAAACATTGACTGTAAAATTTTGTGTTTCTTCCCTTCCTAGGTCAATTTCTCATTTTCAAATTGCAGAAATTTGGCAAACACATGGTTCATGAGTTTCTTCTCTCTAAGATTCATACTCGAGTAGGGAATCTATAAATTCTTCTCCATGGTTTTGATTTTGACATTTTGTTGCTCTTCTTATCCCTGAGGTTCTTCTCTTGTCAAGAACTTGGGCTGAAAGGTTTGGTCGTAGAAACAATAAGAGCTCTATTGTTTTTGTTATTGTTTTTCATATTATTAATATTTGTTGTATACTTACACTATAATGATTATGTTTTGGATTGGAGGCACCTAGGTTTTGTTTTGACTTTTGTAAGGCCTGTGCTATCTTTGACATAGGCTCTCTCTTAGAACTTTGGGACTTATTGGTTGATTCCTTCATGATAGTTTCTCACATATTCATTTCTTCTCTTTTGTCTTGGTCACCCATGAGTTCTATCTCAAATTATGAAAAAAAAGAAGCTATCTCTCCCTTTGTTTTTTTGGAGTCGTAACTTTATTCCTTTCCCTCTAATAGTATCTACATTGTCTGTCACTATCGTGCATGAGTCTATTTTTGCATCAAATGGTTAACTTTCTTGAAAACATTGGCAAGATGCTATATGACCAGATTTGAAGCTGGTATGTCCCCCTTAATATGTCATGCCTAGTACTCATTGTGGTAGGAAATGCTTCCAAATAGGTAAAATTGTCTCCTTGCCAGTTTTATAATACTCCCATTCACAACAAAACTTAATGAATTGGCGTATTTAGTTAAGCCATTTTTCTATAAATCAATAATTTGAAAGTCAACAATGTGATTTGGTAAAAGAGGATTTTATTGAAGGCATAGTTAATTTTCTTATAAAATTATCCTGCCATCTCATAATACAAAAGGACTGTTATGATGGCTTTAATAGTGTTCAATATCATTCAAGAAATTAAAAAACATTAATAGAGCTGCAATTTGAACCTTGAATATGTTACACAGGCCAGATGATAGAATAATGGGATGTTTATTAACAAAGAACGGAAACGCTCTTATCGAATGTACAAACAAGATGTTTCTAAAAAGAAACATTCGAGAAATAGAAAGAACTTATTTACAAGATATTAACGAAATCTAGAGTGACCATTAAAATAGAAAATAACTAACTGAAGGAGATATTTATTCTAATACCCTCCCTTAATGGTCAATCAATTAACTAAACCAGAATATCAGAAGGCGTAAAAGGCAGACTCGCTTTGTTCTGTATGCTCTGCAACTTGTGCTGTTGGCTGTGAAGCACTTTGCTTAGCATTGGCAGCCAAACATTTCCGGCACTCGAATTTCATATGACCAAACTTGTGACAGTAATTGCACTGCACAACTTTCTTCTTCGAACCATCCAAGGACTGAGTAGGAGGTTGCTTCTGGAAAGGCGGAGAAGATTGAGAGTTGCCTTTATCCTATTTAAAGGATTTGGCTGCAAAGACTTGCTTTGAGGAGGACAAGGTGGCACTGCTACCAAATTGTTGTTTCCAATGACCCTGCTGCAGAAGTTTGGTGCACAACTCTGAAAATTTCAGATCAACATTAGTAGAAGTAATGTTGAGAGTCTCTATAAAGTGCTCATAAGATTTTGGTAGGCTCTTCAAATCTTCAAAACATAGAAGAGGAGTGACCATTAAAATAGAAACTAACTAATTGAAGGAGATATTTATTCTAATAGAATAAATTTGAATTAAACTTACATTATTTATATAGTTGAAATTTATCACATGAATTTAATGCATTGAAAATGTAATAGAACTTAAAATGTAATTTTATTTAAGCACTAATTGTTCCTAACACAAACCAATAGAGAAATAGATGGACATTTTCAACATTATTAAATAAGGAAATTAATTATAGACTATAAGATAGCTGCTCAATTTTTTTTATTCTATATGATTGGCTAAATAAGTAAAAGAAATTGCATCCAATGAATGCATCGGTGTTCCTGCCTGAGGTAGAAACCGATAATAAAACACAAGTTGCCTTTTTAAGAATGGAATTTAAAAATTACTTCTTCAACAATTTAAGTTAAATTATTAAATTATTTTTCTGACATCACTACATTAGCTTTCGTGAAATTAAATTCTAGGCTGAGTCCCCCTTATGACTTATGCTTGGACAGGGGACATGTCATTCCTAGATCCAGAATCTTCTATTGGTAGTGTAAAAGATTAGACGTATTAAGGAAGTGGGTTCTAGAACAGAAGCTTGCCCCAGTAGAAGGGTATCACTTACAAATTATGAGTGCAAGAGATTCAAAATTTTAATGTTTGGCTGTACATCTTCAATCTCCCAACAATTTTTGCCTCATTAGGTTTTTCTATTCATAAGGAGGAAGGTCACTTAGCTCAAGTCCTTGGAATAGGAGAATGTAGCCAGTTAACCATTGGACACAATTCATAGCCTATGCATGTTGTAGTATTTATGCATCCATTTTAACTACCTCCACAAGGTCCAAATTTTATTAAAGAACATCTTCATAAACTGCCAACTAACCCCATCTAACCCTGTTGATGTATAGTTTGATCACCGTCCCACATGCTATCTCTTTTCCTTTTCTTTATCCTGTGCAACATATCATGTGCAATCACCATGCCATCGAAAACCTATGTTCCACGGCATTTTGGGGATGGGTACAGGGGGATGGTAGGGGATACATTTCTAGGACGTTTCCTAAAGGCTGAAAATAGGGGATGACAGTATATATATACACAGAGAGAGAGAGAGAGAGAGAGAGAGAGAGAGATGCCAATAATTGATAACAACAGGACAATATGTAAATAAATCACAGATTCACGAGTTACAGAAGTAGTATAAGAGCATAAATGATAATAGCAGCAGTATAAATCACGAGCAGTAGTATAACAGCATTATAAAAATAGTCTCAAACATTAAAACCATGGTCTATCAATATCAATATAAATATCCTAATCAAAATGTCTCAAACATGTATCCAGAAGTCTCAAACATCAAAATATAACAGGCTATAGGCGCAGCCTATGAAACTAAGCCTCATTTTGGCTATCAATATCCAATGACTCAGAGCCATCCGAGTCGCTATCTCCCTTAGGCAGAAGTGGATCATCCAATGGTCTGCAAACTCAAACACAAATTCAAACCTTGTGGGCCCCCACGTTGCCTCTTTGGCAAAAAATATTTTTAAGAAAAGTGATTTTTTTGTTTTTTAAAGCCAAAAAACATCTGAAGGTGCAGGGGATGGCAAGCCGTCCTAGGGATGGTTTTGGTGTCCCGTAGCTGTTTCGGGGACGACCAGCCATCCCCAAACCTTCGGGGATGTTTCCTGGCATTTTTGTCTATTTTTTGACAATCGGGGATGGCTGGGGGATGTTTCCTTTACGCCTCCCTGTCCCTGAAACAGGGAGGGGATGAAGATAGGGTGTCTGGAAACATGGGACGCGTCCCTGTGTAATATAGTTCAAAACTCATTTGCCTTTCACTAACCCACCCTACTTTGCAGATATGGTAGGGGAGAACACATCTCAGTGATTTTCTCATGAATTTTAAAATAAAGTATAATCTTGTAAGCAAATTTCTGAGGGAATTAGATTTGTAAGAATCCATTTTTTCTGCATCTTTCATTGTTGGGGTATGAGCAGGAAAGATCTATTAAATTCTTGGCCATATTGAATTCCATGTTCTTTGATGAATTCCTAAAGCTGAATAAATTAAATGGGTAATTCATTTAGCCTTGGAGCCTTATCCTTCTTAAAAGAAAAAAGGACCACTATAATTTTCTCCCAAGAGATGGTTCGTAAAAAGGAATTTGAGCACTAGATCTTATCTCATCTGCCAGATTGGTGTTGGTAAAGTATTTGACTACTGTAATACCAAAAACTTACATAATTTAACTCCATTTGGGTTAGTGATGCTACTTGCCTTTGATGAACATATTGTCATTGATGTCAAATTAGTAAAGATATGCAGCATTCAAAGAGAGAGAGATTATGAAGAATTCAGACATCTTCAGCACGTAGAAGACATAGACCAAGTAACCAGAAACAGATGAAGACATTATACGATATTAAGCAATGGCAAGTTTATGACAGTGGTTGAAGAACAGAGAATATCAATGCCAGAATGAGATGTATGGTGAACAGCGGTAGAATGAAACATATGGTGAACAGAGAATACACAGAGATACATATGAGATTGATACAATGGCAATTAGCAAATATATTGTTATATAGAGATATGATTGATGACATGAAGATTGCCATTAACAGCATACAATTTAACATATCCAGCATTAATGAATATGAATGTAACAGCATAAACAGAAGGTGATATACGAACAGAACAAGCTACGAACAGCATATGAGATATACGAAGATATGTAAAGGCATATATGATACAGCATACTGAGATACAAAGGCATATATGATACAGCATACATAGCATGTACCGTATACAGAAGGATACGTATGCGGCAAGGATGAATGTATACAGGAGTATACGTATAAAGAAGGTACCGTATTGCATATTCAGACCAATGTATAGCAATGAAGACAAATCAGTTTATTCACAAAGATGCCTACTCAACTGATGTAGCAATAACAAAGACAGTGATTAGATTCATATTTAATAACGATGGCAATAATAATAAAAGCTGCACTTAATGACTTTATTAGACAGTGATTTACATAGAGATGTGTGAGCTGTATTGTCAAAAATACAGAGATTTACATACGTATATGAAGCAAACAGCAAAGACAAACAGAGACGGTATACAAGATGGTTTCATTTTTAATAAACATTGAACAGCATACAGATACGAAGAAAGTTTTAGTGAAGACATACGTATTCAGTATGATACATACTTTGATAGCACATACGTGTATAAACCGTTGAAGACAATATATAATATAGATGAAGATACGAAGATACAAGACAAGTATTCATACATACGTATATATATGATACGATATACAGCGATGGAGTTCAACAGCGGTTTTGTTACAGCATTTGAAATGGTATATATATGATCAGAGAACGGCATATAGAGACTGAACTGTATAAAGACATTCAAAACAGAATCGTATAAAGCAGAGATGTATGATATCAGAATCATATACATGCGTGTGATATCAAATACATGAGTATAGAATCATATAAAGTTTTTCTGCGTATATCAGAATCGTATATGTATATCATATAATCACACGGGTTGATACATATTGAAGATATTATCGAAGGTTGTCTTTGAAGTTAAAAGATTGAATGCGATAAATTTTTTTTAAAAAGGTTTCATTTGATAAAGTTTGCCGTCAAAAGATTTTTAATATAAAATCAGCAATCAAAGGTTAAAAGTATGATTAAAAAAGGGAGGAAAGTTTAACATGATTAACGTTAGTAATATTTTAATAAATAGACACCTTTTCAAAGGGTCATGTCTTTTATAAAAGACATATCGGTTCATTAAAATATGAATATATATATATACTCAGTCTATTCATTTTGAAAATAACAAGTCAGCAAGTGGAAATAAAAGAAGAAGAGCAGTGAGAGAATAATGAGAAGAAAAAATTAAATGTTTATATATATTCAGATTTTAATTTGATATATATTTATAAAGATATATTTTTTGAAGATAAGAGGAAAGGGAGAATTATTGGCTGACTTAAAGAGACTAAATTGTATCCATCATCAGTTGAAGAAAGCAACAGTATCCAGGTGGAAGAAAATTTGAAAACAGTGAGTTGGTGCTCAGAATTCAGACAGGGGGAGTTGGTGCTTCCAGTAGGTCGGTGCCTGCGAAGTGTGGGAGTTGGAGCTTCCAGTGAGTCGGTGCTCATAAACATAGGGGTTGGAGCCTCTAGTAGGTTGGTGCCTACAAAACATTGTAAAAGAACAATATTATATAAAAGCAAATTATTTTGTGGTTTTCTCCCATATTGGGTTTCCACGTAAATATTGTGTTCATGTGCATAATTGTTTGTTTGAGTAATTGAAGTAATTTTTGAAAGCATTTAAATTAAAAAAGGTTATTATACTGATTCACCCCCCCCTCTCAGTATAATCGTGTGCTCTTCAGCCTTATTGTTGGTCACCTTTGTACCTATGATGTAGAATAAGTTGTAGTTACTACGACTGTGCTATACTCAAATATTTCTTGACTTCTGTTTTTAATTTATCTACCTTTCCCAGCAAATGTTATGATCATACATCTGAGAATTTTCTTCATGAACAGGGTTGTTTATACTTAATACCTTCTTGCACTTAATTTTAATTGTATTAGCTGCAGCATTCTCTGAATATCTTCTTTCTTGGTGAATATATTCCCAAAAATATGCTAATTTTATTCCTTGTTTTCCTACCTAGAAATTGGAGTTTCTGTGCCTGCTGGTACATGCACAAGCTGTCAACTCTCTTCGACTCATAATCATTGATTCTTTTTGAGAGATTTTTTTCAACTAAAAACCTAAATATTAAACAGTAAATTTATAATTGGTTGAAACTTAAATGTGCATCTGGATGAATCCTGCCTATTTTGAAAGTAATACACTGGCCAATGATCTAATGCACTTCTATGGACACTGGAGCACTGAACATTCCATGGCGAAAACCATTTGTGAGCCATTCTACGCTGACTTGGAACTTGTCTGTTCTTTCTGTCAGAAATTCTTTGCTTGATCTTTTAAGTTGTAATGAGCATTCAAAATCTCCTCTTAATTTTGTTCTGCATCCCAGAGGTTTAAGTCTGTAATGAGCATTCAAAATCTCCTCTTAAGCTTGAAAATGGATTGATTTATCCCAATTTTTCTTAGAGTCTCAAAATAGCATTGATGCCACCCCAAGGATATGGGGAGTGCTTATATATCTGTCTGAAACTTTTGATCTCTGTCCAACATATGGGCATCTGAATAGGTTTCATGTTTAATTGGTAAAAATATCTTATACTGAGATGACATTATGAATTTTAATGAATCTTGCTAGTTTTGTTTCTCTTATGATTATTAGTCTAATTTAGTTGATCTTTATCTAAATTCTCTTCCAGATTTGTTTCTCTATTGCACATAATTTGAAATGTGAGTTTATCAGTGTGTTCTCTTTGTTTTGATGTTCTATAAATGTAAAAGAAATCGGTATTCTTACATTTGACAAAGCCATGTACATTCTATCTAATTATTGGACATTTTCTTGTTTGCAGGTATTATAATGATTTGCACATTTTTGATCTTGATGAATTTAAGGTAGATTGAGCTTTCTTCTGTTTTTGTGTTTTGTTTTAGCGCTTTTTTATCTTTGATCTTGACAAACCGGAGTTTTGTATTTCATGAATATTTTAGCTTATTTCTGTATTTTTGTTCCTCAAAATTCTTATATAATTATATTAAACTTTTAGTGGCAAGAAATCAAACCAAAACCTGGAAGTTTATGGCCTAGTCCAAGGAGTGGTTTCCAACTTGTCGTTTACCAAGATGAGGTTAGTATCTAAAATTTATGGATCATACAATCTTTGTATGTTTGTTACAACCTTATTAATGAAATGATTCACAATAAATACTTTTGTCTGCCTTTATATGATTTGAAACATAAAATCCTCAAATAGTCATATTTAGTGCCGGTTTCATGCCAGAATGTTAAATTAGCTGCACACTCAAGGAAAATTCCGAGCCATTTCTTTCATATACATCTGATCTTATTCATCAATAACACTCTCTATTGCCAATCGATGCTATGGTGTTGTTGTACTAGTAGAATTTTTGCACACGTGGAATTGCTGAAATTTCTATAAATGGGGATGCAAACAAGTTGTAAATATTGGTTTTTGTTCCTAGTGAACTGGTTTGACTATAAGGTCCTAGTACAAGTTGCCTTCGTTATTGCTTCTCTTTGGTTGATTAAATATATGGATTTGGAAATTTATGTACATTTTTGGATATGAGTAGTCCACTTGTTATTTTGTTCTACATATATTGGTTAATGATCTAGAAATGCTGGGGATTCATGACTCCATCATCACTCTCCTGTGGTTTATGCGGCCTTGTTAGTGTCTTAGTCATCACTTGCAGAAACATGGTCTTAATGTAATAAGCTAACCCTCCTTAGATTTGTTGCACACATCCAATGACATCTACTTTGATAGACCTGTTCTACGTAGGCATCTACACTACTATTCTTGCATAATGACCACATAGAGGAATTTATAGCTTGAATTTGGTAAAGCAACAGATGGCCTTGTAGTTCTCAAGTAACATCACCCTCCTACATGTATACTAGTGTGTGTACCATTCTTTATCAAAAATTAGTAGTTGGTAGAACAAGGGGATAGCCTAGGCATTGACAATACATCTGAGCTTTCAAATCTGATACAAAAATCTTTCATGTTATATTTCTCATTGTAGCGTCTAATTGTTCTCTCACTCATTGCTCTCTACTCATTGCACAATCTTAGGTTTTGGATATTTGATATCAAGGCAAACACTTTGTATCATGTGTTGTGGTCTTAAAAGTTTGCATGATTATTTTGTCTTAGTTTGTATTTATATCCATACAAGATGGCAGCAAGATGTTGGGGGTTGTGACTAAATATACTAATGCATGCCTTCCTATCCAACAATTGGAGATGGTAGCCCCTGAGATCTAGAGACATTGACTATGGATACACTCCAAAGAATGATAGAGGATGTGCTATGATAGTTAGAATTTTCGAAACAACAATATGCTTGTGATAGGGCAAGCATTGTTGATTGTTTCCCCTTGCTCAATGAGAGTGCAGCTTCATTCTGAATGCTGTACCTCAGACAAACTCTATATTGGTTCAACTCTATACTAGGTACAAGTTAATGTAGACATACCTGCTTCTCAAGGCAACATAGGCATAGATGCTCTAGATGATTGGCTTTATCTTGTTTGTTTCCCCTTTGCAATAAATAAAAGAATTGAATGAGAAAGATAGCTTTCGCCCTTTTGAAAGATTCTTTGGCTTCTTTGGCTATTAAACAAGGGCGATAAAACAATTGTGCATCCAATGAGAACGATCTTATATTGGAGTCTATAGATACCTAAATGGTTTCTTAGCAGTCTTAGAGAGTCTAGCTAGCTGGTAACAGGATCAAAAACATAAAGTTTGCACAATTTCCATTAAACATGGGAGCAATCTATGCAAGAATGCTTTGGTATCTTCCATATTCTAGTTTCCAAACTTTGCATTCAAGAGACCAAGTAGAATCTCATCCTAAACTATTGGTCAAATTTGAGATCATACATATAAGTGAAAGATCTCCACCCTTTGAGAAGACTACCAAATTGGTGCCAAATTCAGGTAGATTACTAAGAAAGAAGAGTTGAAATCTTAGGACAAATCGTTGACAAAGATCACTAAGGTTGGAACCTAATAGAGTTCTAGAAAAGAATGATCTTCACAATAAAATTGGAAGGTCACATTGTCCACTGAGAGGAAGAAACAATCCGAGATTGAAAATTGGTGCCAAGTTCACAATAGTAGTAGTCGCACAAACAAAGAGTGCCACACTAGAAAAGCGTGTAAGTAAATTCCACTTGTATAACATTGATGCTTGAAAGGCAAGGAGATCATGTAGGTTGAGGCTAGTGCCATAGTCAATATTGCCAACTTTGCCTCTTTCTCAAACACCAATTTAGATGAATGATGCAGGACCCTCCAGGGTGTAAGAGAAATCTTCTATCGCCCAAAAATATTGTCTAGCTTTCAAAAAGGGCTATTTTGGGCAGGGTTACTATTTTTAGTAAGTTTTTCGTTTGAACAAAAATTGTTCTGACTTCTTCCCTGGAGGTTCATTTTGGATATATAAGCATGCCAGTAAAGTTTTGTGGCAAGATCAAGTCCAGTTTTGAAGATATTGAATTTTTTGTTTTGATAGGGTGGTACAAAAATTTTGAACTCAATTTTGAAGGGCTTGGAGGCTCCAGAAGGGGTCAAAACTTGTTTGGGGCATTATTATGCTGTCCTACTTATAGAGCGCTTTGAGAGGTTTCTGAAAAGTGGTTAGAATAAAAAATTGGTACACGATTCAAAAGTTATGGCTTTCAGAAGTTGTGCCATCAACACTCAAGTTTCAATACAAAAAGGGAGAGAGAGAATCACTTAGGCGGGAAATTAAATCGTGGGGTACCAAAATGGGAAAGTTTCACTTTCTAGAATATTCTAAGGCGGTTATTGGTGCTACATATACAGGGCTGAAGGTGAGTTTCGGGCTTAGTGCTAGAAGGGTAGTTCGTGGCTCTGTCTTGCAGATTATTGTAATGAAAATACCCATGTGGTTGTAACATGTTATTTTTCTGAATATTGTAATGTCATTTCACTGAAGATAAAAGAACACAAGTGTTTCCGTTCTTGGAATTGTTCGGTTCTTGCAATTTTTTGTTTATTTCTCCATTGTGTTGTGTGTGTCTGGGTTTGTAAAGGGAGTACCATTCATCAAATGGTATCAGAGCAGAAGTACATGATGGGAATCCAAATACCTATTCTTTGACAAAGGATGGAGTTGGACACAAGTTGAAGCCATTGAAGGAAACAAAGGAAAAGCTATGTAGAAATGCAATAATATGTTTAGTTGATGGAAGAAAGTTTCTAGAAGGCATGAAACATGAGCATATGCATTTTTCTTTAATTCCAAAATTTAATAAAGAATAAGTAGATGTACCTGTGGAAGTTGCAGATTTGTTGGATGAGTTTCAGGGTATTGTATCTGATAATGTACTTGATGGATTGCCACTACTAAGAAAGATTAGTCATCAAATGGACTTGATTCCTGGACCCAATTTTCTGAATAAGGCAGCCCATAGAATGACTCCAGCAGAGAGTGAAGAGTTGAACAAACGAGTGCAAGAGTTGTTGTAGAAGGGGTTGATTCGAGAGAGTTTGAGTCCTTGTGTAGTACCAATAGTACTAGCAATAAAAAAATGGAGGATGTGTACAAATTCGCGGGCTATCAATAAGATTACTATCAAGTATAGGTTTCCCTTGTCGAGGATGGATAACATTATGGATTGTTTGAGTGGAGCTGAGTATTTCACAAAGATAGATATGAAGAGTAGAGATCACCAAATCTATATTAGAGAAGGAGATGAATGGATTCAAGACAAAAGAGGGCTTGTATGAGTGGTTAGTCATGCCCTTTGGGCTAACTAATGCATTGAGCACATTCACATGGCTCATGAACGAGGTATTGAAAGAATTTTTGAGTAAGTTTGTTATTGTTTACTTGGATGATATTTTGATCTTCAGTAAGACATTGGAAGAGCATATAATGCATATTTGTAGGATCTTTGAGAAGTTAAGAGAAGAGAAATTGTTGATTAATTTGAATAAGTACATTTTTGTGAAAGAGTTAGTGTCCTGGGATTTGTTGTCTCCGCAAATGGTCTTAAAATGGATCAAGAGAAAGTGAAGGCTATTCTTAAATGGCCTACTCCAAGGAGTGCTACCGAGGTAAGATCTTATAATGGTTTGGCTAGATTTTACAAAAAATTTACCAAAGATTTTAGTAGTATATGTGGATCCTTAATTGAAACAATGAGAAGGAATAAAAAAGAGTTTAAGTGAATGGCAGGAGCAACAAAGAGTTTTGTTTTGTTAAAAAAAAGTTATATAACTTGTTTTGACACTTCCAGATTTTAATAAGGTATTTCAAGTAGATTGTGATGCTAGTGACAATACCATTGGAGTTGTTTTGAGTCAAGAAGGTAAACTCATTGCTTATTTTAGCGAGAAGTTGAATGATGCCAAAAGAAAATATTTTGTTTATGATCAAGAGATTTATGCTATAGTTTAGGCATTGAGGAAGTGGAGACCTTATCTTTTGCCTAAAGATTTTGGTTTGTTTACTGATAATCAAGCTTTACAGTATTTGAATAGCCAAGGAAAGTTGAATCAAAGATAGTTAAAATGGGTTGAGTTTTTGCAAAGTTACACTTTTGTTTTGAAGCACAGGAGTGGAAAGTCTAATAGGGTTGCAAATGCCGTAAGCAGGAGGCATAATTTATTGACAGAGATGTAGATTGAAGTTGTTGGGTGTTAGGAATTCAAGAGTTTGTTTTTTGAGGATCCTAATTTTGGCGAGGCTTGGAGAGCTTGCACAAAGCTTGATACTCTAGACATGACCAGATGGTTGAATTTTATAATCCATGATGGTATGTTATTCAAAGGTAGCCAATTGTGCATTCCAAAGAGTTCTATGAGGGAGAACCTAATCAAAGAGAAGCATAGTGGAGGATTGGCTGGACACTTTGGTCGAGATAAAACCATTGCTCTAGTTAGTGAGCAGTATTATTGGCCACAATTGCAACAAGATGTTAAGAAGTTTGTGCAAAGTTGTAGAATATGTTAGATGGAAAAAGGAACCAAGCAGAATACAGGATTATATCATCCATTACCTGTACTAGAGAGGCCATAGGAGGATATTAGTATGGACTTTGTTTTTGGTTTACCAAGGACTCAAAGAGGACATGATTCCATTTTTGTGGTGGTGGACAAGTTCTCAAAGATGACACATTTTATTCCTTGTAGGAAGAAAACCAATGATGTTGTTCATTTGGTAGAATTGCTTTTCAGAGAAGTGAGACTACATGGTCTACCAAAGAGCATAGTTTCAGATCGAGACACTAAGTTTGTTGGGTGCTTTTGGAGTATATTGTTGAAAAAGATAAAGACAGATTTGAAGCTAGCTCAGCGCACCATCCACAGATTGATGGGAAGACAAAAGTGGTGAATAGGAGTTTGGAGAAACTATTGAGATGCTTAGTAAGAGATAAATCGAAGGGGTGGGATTTGGTTTTATCACAAGTAGAGTTTGCATACAATAATTCTATCAATAGGAGCACTGGTAAATAACCATTCCAAATTGTATATGGAAGTAGTTCTAGAACTGCTTCATAATTAAGGAAGTTGGACAAAGGAGAAAAGAGTGTGTCGAAGCTACAGACTTTGCAGAACACTCGAAGAATTTACATGAAGAGGTGAGAAAGCTTACTAATAAAATGGATATTCAGTACAAGGCTAAGTTTAATTAGAAATGAGATATAAGGAATTTCAGATTGGAGATGAAGTCATGGTTCATTTGAGAAAGGAGAGATCTCCAGTGGGAACATATAATAAGTTGAAGATGAAGAAGTTTGGACCATGCAAAATCTTGAAGAAGCATGATTCAGGAAATACTTATGAAGTACAATTGCCCAACGAACTCAATATTTCACCTGTGTTTAATATTTTAGATTTGACAGAGTATCGTGAAGGAAGTATTAAAGATGAAATAGGAGAAGCACGATGGAATATTTCAGCACCCACTTCAGCTACAAAAGAGTTAAAAGACATCTTGGATAGTCGTGTTGGCAAAAGCACAAGAAACAAGACATATGAAGAGTACCTGGTCAAATGGAAAGGAAGGCCTATTGAGGATTCATCATGGCTATCAAAGGAAGAGGTTGACTGCCTTGGTTTTCCTTTGAACACTTGAGATGTGACAAGGTCACTTCTCAAATTACCCCGGGTGTTTATGCAGGAGCATTCGGGGTGTAAAAGAAATCTTGCATCTACCAAAAATATTGTCTAGTTTTTAATAAGGGTTGTTTTGGGCAGGTTTACTATTTTTGGCAAGTTTACTATTTTTAGTAAGTTTTTCATTTAAACACAGATTGTTCCAATTTCTTCCCTGGAGGTTCATTTTGGATATATAAGCACATCGGTAAAGTGGCAAGATCAAGTCCAGTTTTGAAGATATTGAATTTTTTATTTTGTTGGGGTGGTATGAAAACTTTGAACTCAAATTTGAAGGCCTTAGAGGCTCCGGAAGGGGTCAAAACTTATCTGGGATGGTGCCTTAAAGCTCAAATTGTAGAGCAAATCAAGAGGTTTCCAAAAAGTGGTTATAATAGAAAATTGGGTACATGTTCAAAAGTTATGGCTTTTGGAAGTTGTCATCAAGACCTAAGTTTCGATACAAAAAGGAAGGGAGAATAATCACTTGGGCGGGAAATTGAACCGCTAGGCACCAAAATGGGAAGTTTCTCTTTCTAGTATATTCTAAGGCGGTTATTGGTACTGCAATAATAGGGATGAAAGTGGCTTTCGAGCTTGGTGCTAGAAGGGTAGCGTGTGGCTTTGTCTTGCAGATTATTATAATGAAAATGCCCATGTGGCTGTAGCATGTAATTTTTTTGAATATTGTAATGTCATTTCAGTGAAGATAAAGAACGCAAGTGTTTTTGTTCTTGCAATTTTCTATTTATTTCTTTATTGTGTTTTGTGTGTTTGGGTTTGTAAGGGGAGTACCCTACATCAAGGAAGTAGAGAGGTCTCACTCTTAGGTGGATCATTGGACAACCATCACTATTCATAGTTTATAAACAAAATTATAGGAAGCTAATTTCTCCTAAAGAAGTTTATAGATTTAATTTGCAATTTATGCCTCACCCTTAGTCATATTTCATTTGATGGTCTAGTTCAAGTTCAAAGAAACATGTCACTTAGTACCATGTGGTGTAGAAATTCAAACCATTTCAAGATGTAATTCTTTGATTGTTGATTAGAGGTATGTGATGCTTTATTTGTATAATATGTTGGGTCCCAAAATCACTACTCCACAATCCTAGAAGTCCGTTTGACTTTCAAGGCTAGGAGTTGTCTTCAAGAGACGGAAAAATAGGGGCTCATCGTTGAGGAAGGTTAAAGGCCAATTAATGAGAGTAGATAAAGGTCAATTAATGAGAATGGATAAGCTTTGCTACACTTCGAACTTAGATTAAACTTAAGAGAGTGTTCCTAAAAGTATCTTGAATAGGATTGAAGGTTTTAAAACATTTTGCAAGGTGTAAAGTCTATAATATCCAAAGTAAATTTAACTAGAAACACTGTCACTAGGTTACAAACTAAACCACTACGCAAACCTCTCATATAACTGATAAAAACATCATTGCATGAAATGCACGATGAGGGAAAGTATACATGATTCACAAAATGATAAATGATATAATTTGCTATAGATATTCCTATATTGAATATGCCGAATCGTGAATTGCAGAAAGGCGAAAGATGAATCCTACACCATTTATTATAGATTTTGCTTCATTTAAATTGTGTGATTGAATCATTAGTTTCAAGGATCAGTGCATATCCTTTTGGTAATAGGGTCATAGTTTACCTAATGGAAAATAGTGAATTAAGCCTAAAGGAATAGGTCTAGACATAGGATGCATCAAATAGAACATACATTATCATCAAAGATCATGTTGCAGACATCCATATGCAATGAATAAGTGATCATCAAAAGGTTTGTAATGTCTTAAGAATGATGTTAGATTTAGCAAGTTTGCATTAGATTTATATTAGGAGTGTTATAATATAGATCTTGAACCGAGTGTTGCTAATTCACTCGAAAATATATAGACAATATTGGAGACATTTTATAGCTGATATTGTTGAAATTGTTGCCCTTGGTGTCGAATGTTGTTATTTCAAGGGGTATTTTGATCAAGCAATGGGGAGATTGTTGAATATATTGTCTTTGATGTCAAAGGTATTTTGTCAAAGGTCAGAAGATTGTTTATTTTGTCTCCAAGAAAGTAGATTGCCAAAACCCCAATAATTAGTATTCAAACTTAACTTTCAAATACCTCACATAAAGTCACCACAATGAGCATATTTTAGACCTCTAAAAAGTCTAAATTTTAACTCAAAAAATACATCCCAGCTGAAAACCACACTACACACCAAATACTAGAAAGCCACATCAAAAAATTGCAAAGTACTTCACTCCAAATCAAAACCTTCTTGAAAGCCTCAAGAACACTAAAAAGCCTATAACTATGAGAGCCAACCAGCTAGGTATCGTCCTCAATTGCTCAACACATTAATTCTAGAATCATTCCAACAACATAACATTAGAAAACAACTTTAGTATACCAAATGAGAGTCGTGATCTCTCTATTTAATAACTTTGGAGAGCTATTTTAGGGAAAAGCATTTTTGCTGCTTTTAAAAAAACACTTTTTGTTCATTTTTTTAGAAAAGCGGGGTTTCGCTTTTTCACTATTTCTTCGGAGAAGTGCTTTTCGCCACTTTTTTGGAAAAACACATTTTTGTTTCTTTGCTATTTTTCTTGAAAAGTGTTTTTTTTCATTTTTTTACTAGGTGCAAGAAGGGGACATTACAGTCCTCCCTCCCCAAGATTGCTTGTTGTCAAGCAATCACAACTTTGCATTTTGTAAAATTTTCTCACTCTCGCAAGTAGCCTCCTCCATTGGTAAGTTAGTCTACTTCACTAGGTACACCTTGATAGTCCTCTTCCATATGTTACAATTTTCTGAATTCAATCACTGCCTCAAGAATCAATATTAGCTTGCCTTCCTCATCCAAATGAGGCAACTCTGTAGGAGTCACATTATGGCCAAGTGCCTTCTTGAGATGAGATACATGAAATAAATTATGCACCTTGCTACTCTTTGGTAGCTCAAGCTCATAAGCCACTTCTCCAATCCTCTTGGTGACTCTGAAAGGCCCATGGAGGCGAGGCTTTATCTTCTTAGACCCACTTCTTTTGAGGTGGATCGCTTATAGGGCTGCAATCTCAGATAAACCATGTCTCCTAACTCAATTGTTTGCTCCATATGGTGTCGATCGACATACATCTTTTGCTGATTTTGAGCATGCTGTATATTTTTCCTCAAAGATCTCATAATGTCCTGACACTCTTGAAGATCTTTGGCTCTAGGTACTTTGCAATCACCAAGAAGTAAGTCATTAAAGCTAGGAGCTTAATTAACCATAAAAGGCCATAAGAGGAGAAATCTTGACAGTCATATGAAAAACAAAGTTGTAATAGAACTCCCCCAAATGCAAACACTTGATCCACATTTTTTGTTTCTCTGAAACATACTTTCATATGCAGCCTTTCACCCATTTATTAACGGTCTCTGTCTACCCACCAGTCTAAGGGTGATAACTAGTGCTAGGAGCCAATTCAGTACCACAAAACTTAAAGAACACTTGTCAAAAAGAGCTCATAACTTTGCTGTCCCTGTTGCTAATGATATTCTTAGATGTCCCATGAAGTCTAAATAACTCTTTGAAGAACAAATTTGTCAATTGAACTGCTATATACCCTATTGAAATAGCTAAAAAATGAGCAAACTTAGTCAATCTATCCACTACCAAAAAGATACAATATTTCCCTTGCAATAAATATCATCATTGAAGGGTTGGAAGACCATGGAAAAAAGGAAAACACAAAAGAACTAACAAAGGACTTCCTTAAAGATCATTTAGACTGGTATGGAATAATTCAACAAGCACAAAGGATTGGAAAATGGACAAAAGATAGCATGAGCAGGCATGTAAGGGTTACTTCGAAGAACATAGAAGACAAGAAAATGATACTAAGGAACAAGAGGTTCCTCAAAGGCACACACATATATCTTGAAGTGGATCTTACTATAATTTAGGAAGAAGGAAAGAATGGGGAAAGGTAAAGTTAGAAAGAGACAATGAAAAATGGGATTGGTTACAAAATGGTAAGGCCCAAATCAATGATAGAATGACACATAAGAATAGGAACTTGGGTCCCCCCAAGAACACTTAACTCTGGTTAGTTGCAATTGTAGAGGTTATCCATGGAGAAGAGGACCTTGGTTAGGGCCCATAGCTAAAGATAAACACATTATCTTTCTTATAGAGACACATGAACATGGTGGATGTTGTTAGGAATGGAGATCTTTTGTAGAGAGGATTCAATATTCTTTCTGTACTGTTCACAAAATATTAATGTGAGTAAATAGATGTGTTTTTATTTTACTGAATTATAATTGCAGAGATATGTATTTCGTATGTTGCTGAGGTAATGACATGCACATTGTAATTGATGTTTTTCCACAACACATACGATTATGTTTCTATACATAATATAAGAGTCATGACCATACGTGGATTAAGCCACGTAAGGTCACGTCTTACATATTCAGGCCCTTTCATAATTGTTGTTGAATATAGTATAGACGGTGTTAAATAAACCGCAATAGTGTTACGTATAATTATCATACGATAGTTATTGTAACACATATAATATATGTGTTACGTATAACTATCGTATGATAGTTATTGTAATACTACCATCACAGAATCGGTATCGACTGTGTCGAGTTACGTATGAAGGATAGTTAACATAACATATATGTTATTCACCATGTTAAAACCCGATCCAATACATGTTAAATATATGTTAAATGCAATCGACTAAAGTCGATTCATTCTAGCATATCAAATCTGATCAATATAATTCATTCGAATATATATATATATATATATATATGTTAATTATATATTGATAAGTCAATTAGATCGAAGCTATAATTTAACACATCTTAGCAAGAGAGGACTGACTAGAATCATGATCTCATGATGTGAGTGTTATCGAAATCCCCGACACAATTCGGAACTGGATTTTTATGTTGAAATAACACTTAATCACTTCATATCAGGGTAACCGGCATTGTCCAGAACACAAGTTTAATGTACTCAAACCTGATAGAAATTTTTTATCACAATCCCCGACTCAATTTGGAAGTGGATTTAGTGATAAGTATAGGGGCCTAGATATACGATGCATTCCGGATCAAAAAGAAACCTGAGGCATAAGTTATCATAATCCCCGACTTAATTCGGGACTGGATTAAACGATAACTTAAATGTGTGAAGAACCCAGGTTGACTCTTCTCAACTACTAATTTGAATTTATAATTTTTGCAAACCCTTTGCTTAGAAACTTTTAATTTGCAATTAAATTCAACTTCCACAAATTCAAAATAATCCAACCAAGACAAAATGACATTCTTTAATAATTTAATTGATTCTCATTTCTCATTACAAACAGAATATATAAGCATTTCAATTAAGATAAAAAATTCAAAGGCACCTGGCAATCCGAAAATGCTTGTAATTTTGTAATGTCTTTCATAAAAACATACCACAATTCTCTAATGCCTAAACTCTAGCCTGTAAATTCACAACAAGATGTAATATCATGAGGTTGGCGTGCTATGTTGATGGTTTCAGCAGTAGTATTAATCTGACCCTATTTTCCAGTCACGTGAGCAAACAATGAAGCTCCTCAAATTCCCAATTAAAAAATGCAGCCATGTAATTAATGTGGGTTTTCAGATTTTGTGAATTCAATCTCAATATAATTAATTCAGCATCTGCAAGATCTCTGCCAATCTTTCAATCAATTATTAAACCTCAGCCATGAAACAATTCAGAATCCTTAAGAACAAATGGTTCGGCTGTAGAAATAACTTCACCAAAAACCCGAACACCAATTTATTAATTGCAACATCAACAATTAATTAACAGCAGATTTCCCAATAAAAACAACCTCAGCAAATTCGAATGCAATTACCAAATGAAGAAACACGGAACTTCTCCAAACAATTTCAGAACTTCAGTAGGAAGACAAATCAAACCCCAAAATGAATAAATTGATTTGCCTGCAGAACAAACTTCTCATAAACCCAGTATACATCAGCATTGGATTTAATTCAGAATCAGCAACTGCAAAATTCACCACCAATCTATGATGGCTCAAATTGCCAGAAGAGTAATCAGTCCTCAAAACCCTAGCCGGTTCTCACAACCAAGAGACTTTATAAATTTTATCAAATCAACAATGAATGAATGAAAGTGCTTTTTCGAGTAGAATATATAGCTTTTTCGGAAAAAGCACAATTTCACTTTTTTCATTAAAAAGGCTTTTAAATGACTTCTTCACTTTATAACATTAAAGTTATAAAGTATTAAAGTTATTAAATTAAAATAATTTAATTTAATAACGATAACTTTAAAAACCAAAAGCCTTTGAATTCTGCTGACTGAAACAAACTCATTTCCGACACCAGAGCCTCAAACACCAACTGCCCTGTTGGAAATAACCCACTACCAAAAATAGCCAGCTGCTAAAAATAGACTTACTATAAATAGTAAGTCTCTCAAACTGGAGATTCCCTGAGACTCAATCTTGAAACATCTGACACTTCGTGCAGACACCCTGCTAATCCAAGCCGTACCCAAAATACCACTTACTAAAAATAGTAAGTCAACCAAATTGACCCGAACGAAGAGCAGATATGATAAACTAAACCTCCAGAATGGAGTCCCAACACTGGCTCCACAATCTGACCCCCTCTGAATGCCTGATTAGCTTGCAAGGGTCGCCAAACCAAGCTAATCCCGAAGTCTGAAAAACGGGGACATTATAGTCCTCCCTTCCCAAGATTGCTTGTCCTGAAGCAATCAGGGAAAACAGGCCACATCACAATCCACCTGGATCCCAAGGATGGTCATGAGTAATGTCCCGATCCACCTCATACTTCTGTAAAGAAGTCAACAACATCAGCAGTACCAACACCAGCAACTGAAAAATTGCACTCAACTCCTGAATTGATGATGTTGCAACAGGATCGCCTCGTGGGAGAAACTCAACCGAGGGTAACTCACACGGAAGTAACTCAACCAACATACTATACTTTCTCCCAGTCTCCGAGCTAACCAAATCATCATACTAGTCATCAAAAGGGTGCCCTGAAGAACTGTGTGACTGATAGATGTCCTGAACGTGAGGATCGAATGTAAAATTGTAAGCCGTTCTGACCGTGTACACCTCTGTAAACTGTTCAGCTAGGCCTGGCTGGCCTCCTATGTAATCTACCTGATGATCAGGTGTACAAATCAGATCCCAAACATCATCATCATCATCATCATCGTACAATGCCTGTAAGGGATCATCACTAAGCTCAAACAACGGATTGTCATAAGTCATAACGACATCCACATCAAATAAGGGGTTGTTCACAAAGTGAACTGCTCCCATCTACGGATCTGAGCTGAAAATCTGCGAACTGCAAGAGACATGATGTGTAATCTTCTCTACTTGAATGGACTCGTGTCTTTGAGAATCCTCACTATCTACAATAAGTCCCTGTAAACTATGATCCTGGGACCTATCATCATCCAATATCCGATACAATATACCAAACTCACTGTAGCATGAATCATCCTCATACATAACATCAGTAGTGTCCACATCATCGATGCCAATATTACCAACCTGTAAAACCTCTGATATCTCATGCCGCTGCCAACAGGACTCACTGCTGTCATAGAAATCAGAATTATAAGAACTCGCATTTAGCATGCAATCTTGAAAACTAACACTCACATCATGTGAGTCAAAACCCATAGTGATGTCCACAATATCCTCTACACTAGACCTGTCATCAATGTCATCAATAGGCTCAAATATAGGACCGTTGTCATAAAAATCAGAACCTATATTGTTGGTAACTTCATTGCTAGTAGTAGATGTAGGTCTACCATCACTGGTGGCTATCATGGCCTCTGCATTCTCCTGATCACGAGCCCCTGTCTCATGGATATGATGAGACTCAATGCAACTGGCCTCAAGCAAGTCCGTCATAGCCCCATCATCCCGATAAGAGCCTCTAGAATGCTCTCTCTTCTGTATCACGTACCTGCCAAAATTCAAATTCCTCTTAATTGCTTCTGGAAGAGCATTCCACTCTGCAAACTGTGCCACCATATCATCAACAAATGGTGTCGGCTCTGTCTCTTTACTAACTGCATCCAGCTTAGGCCTCAAGAAAGTAGGACGAAGAGGCCTATCATAAATACCTGTACAGTTAGCTCTATAATCACGCCTGTTATCTGCTCGTGACCTATGTGATCTAACTGAAACACTCCTCGCACCTCTGTCTCTAGCATGATCTCCTGGTAATGCGATGCGTTGTAGAGTGTCTGAAAGTTGTTGCAATACATTTGCAACATGATGCTGACCTTCTGCTAAATTTCTAAAAGCATCTTTGGCTTCCCTGTCAACATCATTGCCAATATTATCTCTGTGCCTGTTGTCTACATGATCAGCCTGTGGGCCCTGTTCATTTCCTTCTGGCGGGGGTGAAGCTCTACCCCTGCGGACATAATGCATGCCAGGCACAAACCTGTATGCCATTGCTAAATCCTCATACCCTCCAGGCTGGCAAGATCAAAGCTCTGATACCACTGTGAAGAACCCAGGTTGACTCTTCTCAACTACTAATTTGAATTTATAATTTTTGCAAACCCTTTGCTCAGAAACTTTTAATTTGCAATTAAATTCAACTTCCACAAATTCAAAATAATCCAACCAAGACAAAATGAGATTCTTTAATAATTTAATTGATTCTCATTTCTCATTACAAATAGAATAAATAAGCATTTCAATTAATATAAAAAATTCAAAGGCACTTGGCAATCTGAAAATGCTTGTAATTTTGTAATGTCTTTCATAAAAACATACCACAATTCTCTAATCCCTAAACTCCAGCTTGTACATTCACAACAAGATGTAATATCATGAGGTTGGCGTGCTATGTTGATGGTTTCAGCAGAAGTATTAATCTGACCCTATTTTCCAGTCACGTGAGCAAACAATGAAGCTCCTCAAATTCCCAATTAAAAAATGCAGCCATGTAATTAATGTGGGTTTCCAGATTTTGTGAATTCAATCTCAATATAATTAATTCAGCATCTGCAAGAAGATCTCTGCCAATCTCTCAATCAATTATTAAACCTCAGCCATGAAACAATTCAGAATCCTTAAGAACAAATGGTTTGCCTGTAGAAATAACTTCACCAAAAACCTGAACACCAATTTATTAATTGCAGCATCAACAATTAATTAACACCAGATTTCCCAATAAAAACAACCTCAGTAAATTGGAATGCAATTATCAAATGAAGAAACACAGAACTTCTCCAAACAATTTCAGAACTCCAGCAGGAAGACAAATCAAACCCCAGAATGAATAAATTGATTTGCCTGCAGATAAACTTCTCATAAACTCAATATACATCAGCACTAGATTTAATTTAGAATCAGCAACTGCAAAATTCACCACCAATCTGTGATGGCTCAAATTGCCAGAAGAGTAATCAGTCCTCAAAACCCTAGCCGGTTCTCATAGCCAAGAGACTATAAATTTTATCAAATCAACAATGAATGAATGAAAGTGCTTTTTCGAGTAGAATATATAGCTTTTTCGGAAGAGGCACAATTTCACTTTTTTCATTAAAAAGGCTTTTAAATGACCTCTTCACTTTATAACATTAAAGTTATCAAGTATTAAAGTTATTAAAATTAAAATAATTTAATTTAATAACGATAACTTTAAAAACCGAAAGCCTTTAAATTTTGCTGACTGAAACAAACTCATTTCCGACACCAGAGCCTCAAACACCAACTGCCTTGCCGAAAATAACCCATTGCCAAAAATAGCCAGCTGCTAAAAATAGACTTACTATAAATAGTAAGTCTCTCAAACTGGAGATTCCCTGAGATTCAATCCTGAAACATTTGACGCTTCATGCAGACACCCTGCTAATCCAGGCCATACCCAAAATACCACTTACTAAAAGTAGTAAGTCAACCAAATTGACCCGAACGAAGAGCAGATATGATAAACTAAACCTCCAGAATGGAGTCCTAACATTGGCTACACAATCTGACCCCCTCTGAACGCCTGATTAGCTTGCAAGGGTCGCCAAACCAAGCTAATCCCGAAGTATGAAAAACGGGGACATTACAAAATGAGTCAACTATTGTAGGTCGTCACCTCACAATAATAAGTTCACACACATGAAAGATCGTCACATTTCAAAAACACACAATATTGCAATATTTTATTTATTTTATTCATGAATACATCAATTTACATAATAGAAAGATTTAATCTCAGAAATTTAATCACAACTTAATCATACCAAGTTTTTTTCTAAAGTACTCGATTTTCAACTTCGTAAGAGGCTTGGTAAAGATGTCAGCATTTTGTTCTTTAGTACTAATGTAGAACAATTTGATAATATCTCTGTCTGTCTCTTATGTAGTGGTAATGAATTTCTATGTGCTTGGAACGATTGTGAAAAATTGGATTTACTGAAAGTTTAATGCAGGTTTGATTGTCACAATGAATTACTGTAGGCTTTAGGGGCTTGCCAAACAATCCAAATAGTATCTTCGTTAACCATACTGCTTCTCGAGCTCCCATTGAAGCAGCCATATATTCTGCTTTAGTAGAACTTTGAGCGACCGCTGATTGTTTCCTACCGAACCAAAAAATCATGGCTGATCCAAGACTAAAGCAACATCTTGTAGTGCTTTTACGATCTATTGAATTTCCAGCACAATTAGAGTCAGGGAACCCTTAAAGTTGTATCTCAACATTTTTCGTATTTTAGGCCCATTCCAATTGTATCACATTGGTATCTTAGAATATGTTTAGCAGCTGTTAGGTGGATCTTCTTTGGTTCACACATGAAATGACTTAAAACATTTATAGCATAGTAGATATCAGGACGAGTATTTACCAAGTACAAAAGAGATCCAATTAGTTGTCTATAATATGTAGGATCTGAATCTGCGGCTTCATCTTTGAGTTTATGAAGATTTGTTTCTATTGGAGTGGTTAATGGTTTACAATCCATATGCCAAATCTGGTTAAAATATCCATGGTGTATTTTCCTTGATTTAGGAAAGTATAGTTTTCTTTCTACAATACTTCTAAGCCTAAGAAGTAGTGTAACAAATCTAGATCCTTGATATCAAATTTGTTTGTGAGATCTTGTTTGCATTTAGCAATAAGATGCTCTTCTCCTGTTATTAATAAATCATCCACATAAAGAACTAGAATTACCATTTCACCTTTGAATATTTTGAGGTATATATTAGATCAACTTCATTTTTGGAGTACCCTAACTTGGAGAGATAACTGTCTATGCGTTCATACCAAGCCCTGGGAGCTTGCTTAAGGCTGTAGAGGGCTTTCTTCAATTTGTAGACATAACTATTACTGTCAAGAGTGGTGAAGCCTTTTGGTTGTTCTATGTATACTTCTTCAATAACACCATTTAGAAATGTTGTCTTTACATCCATTTGATGTATCTTCCACCCTTTGGATGTTGCAATGGCAATAATAGTCCTTACAGAAGTATATCGAGCAACCAGAGCAAAGGTTTCTTTGTAGTCAATTTCGGCCTTTTGAGAAAAACCCCTGGTGACAAATCTGGCTTTATGTTTTTCAATACTACCATCTGAAGCATATTTGATTTTGAATAACCATCTTGAAGAGACGACTATTTTCCCTTTAGGTCTTGGTACTACTTCTAAACATCATTTTTTACAATAGATTGATATTCCTCGATCATCTTATCTTTCCAGGTTTGACATGTTAAAGCTTGTTTAAGATTAGATGGTTCGGATTTTGTAAGTTTTGCCAGAAGTGCAAGACAGCATCTCTAATTTCTTGTTCTTTTACTTTCTTTAAATATTTCATCTGGTTCAACATTATTTTCTTCAATCATTTTTCTTGCCCATAGTGGCCTTTTCTTATTGTTAGGAATTTCAACATCTTCAAGGTTATTTGAAGGGAGTTCATCATTTTCTATTATGTTCTCTCTTTGGTTCTTAGTAATGTAGTTCCCATCATCTTAAAAGGCTTTCTCTCTCTGATTCTCAATTTCATGATTTTCATGATTTTCTATAATATTCTCCCTCTGATTCTCCTTTGATCCCTCTTTTGTAAGTGTAGAGATTTCAAGAGTAATGTCTTCTTCAAATTTGATATCTCTACTAATGTCAATAGATTTCTGTCCTTGTATGTAGACCATGTATCCTTTAGTTGTTTCACTGTAACCAACAAATATTCCTTTCTTTCCAGAGGGTTCTAGTTTGGTTCTTTTCTATTTAGGAATGTGAACATATACGGGACATCCAAAGATTCTTAGATGACTTAGATCTGGTTTCTTTCCTTTGAAGGCTTCTTCAGGTGTAATGTTTTCTAGGATCGAGTGAGGACACCTGTTTTGAATGTATACGACAGTATTATATGCTTCGGCCCAAAATGAGGTATGAAGATTTTGATCATGCATCATAGCCTTGGCAGCTTCAATAATGGTTCTATTTTTCCTTTCTGCTACTCCATTTTGTTGAGGATTATAAGGTACTGTATACTCCCTCTTAATCCCAACAAAAGTGCAAAATTCTTTAAAGTTTTCAGAGATATATTCACCTCCATTGTCAGATCTTAGAGTTTTTAGTTTCTTCCCAGTTTGGTTTTCCACTAATGCTTTAAATTCGTTGAATTTTAGCAATACTTCATTTGATTCTTTGAGTTTAAGAAAATAGATGCAAGTTTTTCTAGAGTAATCGTCAATGAAAATCACATAATATGAAAATCCTCCTAGTGAGAGAGTTGACATAGGTCCACACAAATCCGTGTGAATGAGTTCTAATACAACTTTGGTTTTATGTTCACTGGAGGGGAAGGATCTTTTGATATGTTTTCCTAGAGCACACCCTTTACGAGTACTAATATGATTTGATTTTAGATTAGGTATACCTGTATTGATTTTCTTTATGGAAGGAAGGGTGCTAAATCCAAGATGTCCTAATCTTCTGTGCCAGAGTTCATTAGAGTTTGATACTTCATGACATAGGCTAATTTGTGACAATTACATAATTTGTATAGGCTTTCATCACTATACCCTATAGAAATAGCATTTTTAATGTTAGTGTTCTGAGGCCGTATTAGCACTTTATCTTCTTGGAATGTGACTCGATAACCTTGATCGGCTAAGCCTGAAATAGAGACCAAGTTCCTTTTTATGCCTGATACAAAGAGAACATCTTTCAATTGTAGGGTTACCCCTATTTTCAATTTGATTAAGCATTTCCCAATTCCTTTCGCTAGATAGGTGGAGTTGTCTCCAATTGTAACCTCTTCAGAGGAATTTTCTTCTAGGGTTTCAAATTGATCTCTGAATCCAGTTATGTGCCGTGATGCTCCGCTATCGATTATCAAATTGTTTTTGTTTAAATTTACTTCACTTGATAAGGCCAAGAAGAATAGGGATATTTCTGCTTCTTTGACTTCAGCTATTGCTGCTTGAATTTTCTTTCTCTTTGGACAAAACTTGTGCGTATGTCCAAGTTTATCACATTTATTGCACTGTACTTTGGAGAAATCTCTGGTTTTGTGATTTTTGCTATAGTTTCCCTTGTTATGTTTGAGCTTCCTTTTGTTGCCTTTGAAGTTTGAAGGAGTATTTAGAGCTTGAATCTCTCCTCCTTTGTTTGGCCCGATCCCTCTTGATATTAAATGGGATTCCTCTTGAGTGCAGTCATTCTTTAGTTGATCGAACTTAGGTAGAGAAGGACGTCCAGTTATACATTGAATAAAGGATTCCCATGAGATAGGTAATCTTTTAAGAGCTATTAATGTTAACTCCATGTCATCAATATTGTTTCCAATAGTAGATAGTTGATCCCTTAGTTCGGAAATTCTTAGGAAGTAAGACGTGATGGTTTCCCCTTTGTTCATCTTCAAATTCAACAGTGTTTGTTTGAGAGTAAGTAATCTACTTGTATTATTAATCTCATATGTCTCTTGAATGGTTTTGAATACTTCATAAGCGGTTTTTAGCCTTGCTATAGAGGGAAGAATATGGTCTTTAACGAGATCGATTATTATTTTCTCTGCTTTGTTGTTACGCCTTTTCCAAGTTGATTGATCAGGTTCATCTTCAGGCATCTTTTTATCCTCCTCAACATAGAAATCTAACTTGAGTTCTTGAAGCAATGTTAGGATTCGTATCTTCCATGAGAAGAAGTTTGCAGCGCCTTCAAGTCTGTCCTCCACTTTAATGTTGTTGGCCGTTATTATTTTCCTCTTATATTCTAATTATGGATCTGATATAATTCAGAATTTGTTTATATTGATTTTTCTCTAGAGAGGCTTTGATACCATGTTAGGAATGGAGATCTTTTGTAGAGAGGATTCAATATTCTTTCTGTACTGTTCACAAAATATTAATGTGAGTAAATAGATGTGTTTATATTTTACTGAATTATAATTGCAGAGATATGTATTTCGTATGTTGCTGAGGTAATGACATGCACACTGTAATTGATGTTTTTCCACAGCACATACGATTATGTTTATATACCTAATATAAGAGTCATGACCGTACATGGCTTAAGCCACGTAAGGTCATGTCTTACATATTCATGCCCTTTCGTAACTGCTGTTGAATATAGTATAGATGGTGCTAAATAAACTGCAACAATGTTACGTATAATTATCATACGATAGTTATCGTAACACACATATATAATATGTGTTACGTATAACTATCGTATGATAGTTATCGTAACACTACCATCACAGAATCGGTATTGATTGTGTCGAGTTATGTATCAAGGATAGTTAACATAACATATATGTTATTAACCATGTTAAAACCCGATCCAATACATGTTAAATATATATTAAATGCAATCGACTAAAGTCAATTCATTCTAGCATATCGAATCTAATCAATATAATTCATTCGAATATATATATATATATATATATATATATATATATATATATATATAAATTATATTTTGATAAGTCAATCAGATCGAAGCTATAATTTAACAGATGTAAAGTTCTAGAGCTTGAGGGATACAAAAAAGCCTTAGTTTGGAACGGAAGAATTGATAGTGGCAAAGTGCATGGAGGAATTATTGTTTTAATTAAAGAATTTTGGGTAGACTTATAAATATAGAGAAAGAAGACTCAAACAAGCAGTGCATATGGCTGAAAATAACAGAAAACAAAGTTTCTATAAGGGTAGCAACATTTTACTTTGCTCCCAAGGGCTCAAAAACATATAAGGGGAACCTAGATTGAGAAGACCCCTATACATCGCTGAAAAATGACATTTGTGTTTTTAATACTTCGGGTGAAGGCTTAATAATAGGAGACTTTAATGGTAGGACAAAAAATAATCAAGCCCTCAACTTGAAGAGGAGTTACAAAGAAATAAGTGACCCACTATGCCTAGAAGAAGAGAATGATCGGTTTTGGGAAAGGTCCTTAGAAGACAACAAGGGCAATGTTAGTCATTATGGGGTAGAATAATTGGGCTTTTGGAATTTGTACAATATGGTCATATGCAATGGTATGAAAGTGTGGCCAAACTTTGGAAACATCACTTGTAAAACATACAACGACCAAAGTGTTGTTGATGATGTTATTTGTTCTCAAGATCACATCTCAAGGGTAAAAGAGATAGAGATAGGAGAATGCCCAATCGGGCTAAAATCAGACCACAACCCAATTTTTTTGGCCATTCATTTAAACAAGCATCGGGGAGAGCAAATTCGTCTTAAGCAAAAGAAAGCACCCTCACATGGTAGAATCCTAATGATTCGGGAAAATCAAAATTTTTTTAAGGATGCTCTTAAACGGCTTATTAAGATTTCCGAGTATGAATCTAGTCACACAGAGCAACATCTTTTAGGCAAAGATACGTAACTCTAATTCGCAAAGCATTAGTGGAATGTAAAAGAACTAGACCCAAAAGAGAGACGAAAAATACTTTCCCAGCAAACACTTGGTTTGATGATGAGTGTGAGTTACCAAAAAGAAATGTGAGGGGAGGAATGAGTAAAGAAAACAAGAAAGAGTATGAAAAGCTGTTAAGGTGTAAAAAAGAAAAATATGTGAACATAAGAAGGATAGAGCTGATTACTCTTGGAAAAGAAAATCCTAATTTTTTTGGGAAAGAGCTCCGACAAAAGAGGAAGAAGATAGAGAATAGCATCATAGGGCCACAATGGCATGAATATGTAAACATGTTGTATGAGCGTGGGCAGGATAAGCATAGACCTCTAGTAATCAGTGTCACAAGCAAACTTTTCACCATTGAAGATATCATTCAAGGCATAAAGAGGTTGGTAGGGGAAAAGCCCAAGATATTGATGGGCTGCAAGCTGAACATTTGAAATGGGGCATTGATGTCCTTGCACTTCACATCAATAATATCTTCAATGATCTCAATGAAGAGGGTTTTCCTAGAAATTGGACGACCACTGTTGTGATTCCTCTCCACAAAAGCGGCAACATAAATAATCCATCAAATTATCACAATACTATGGTTAACCCTCTCCTTGGGAAACTCTTTGGTAGCATGGTTGAATGCAAAATTGGCAAGTGGGCAGAAATAGAAGGTAAAAGATAAGGGGAAGGCTAGTTTTAGACCAAAACATTCCCCTATGGATCGCAGTATTACTCTTAGATTCTTGGTTGCAAAAAATTGGAATACTCAAAGGCGATGAGGCCTTTTGTTGTTTCGTAGACTTTAAAAAGGCCTTTGACATAGTACCATGTGACAAACTTTGGGATAGAAGGGAAGGATTGGAAATTCCTATTGAGCTTAGGGTTGCGGTACATAGACTTTATGAGAAGGTCAAGACTAAAATCAGAACCATAGATGGGATGTTAGAGTGCTTTGGCAGTGATATAATTGTTAAACAAGGGTGCCCCCTCTCACCAACTTTATTTGGGCTATACATTGATAAGTTAGAAGAATGGCTAAACAAGTCTAATGGTGATGGGGTATAGCTAGCTAAATATGTGATTAAGCTGCTACTCTATGCGGATGATCTCATTTTAATTGCTAAAACTGCTAATGGACCGAGGGAACACTTGAGGGTGCTTGAAACCTTTTGTCATGAGGTTGGGATGCAAGCGAAACACTAGAAAAACCAAAGTGATGATCCTCTTTGAAAAGAAACAAGAAGACGTAGAACAACTTTTTTTCGAAGGCAATCCGTTAGTGATAGTAAATGAGTACAAGTATCTTGGGATCAATTTTCACAACAAACTTAGTTGGGAAATGTGTAGAGCAAAATGAATTCAAGGAGGTTGGAAAGCCATATTCCTTGCAAAATAGATGTAGGAATGCAGACTTATGGGATTGGAAAACCAAGAAAATGCTTCTTGTTTTGTTGGTTGCCCCAATGATCCATTACCTGTGTGAGCTTTAGGGCAGCATCATGTCAGATTAGAAATAGAGGGAAGTAGAAAGAATCCGAAAACATCTAATCATCAGTAGTCTCAAAACTAAAACAGTTGTCCCTTATGAGATCTTATTGGTAGAAACATGCATCTTCCCTTTAGAGGCTTCGATAATGGTTTGACTGTTAAGTTACCTAAGAAAACTCAAAGTATGGAAAAACATTGTTGGCCTAAATTGGTCATGGAGGAAAGACTAGATAGAAGGAAAAACTCGTGGATGAAACAAAATGACAAATGGATGAAAAATAGGATGTTAGCATACAAGAATGTCCGAATAACAATAAAGCCTAATTTATCAAAGAATTTAATTCCATAGGAGACCATGAGGAGAAAGCATACATAGGAGAAAACATTAAACACAGAGCAAAAATGCTTATAACACAACTTAGGACTAGTTCTCACCATTTAAGGTGTGAAAGACGTAGATGGATGATACCTAAGGAAGAATGGAAAGAGAGAATGTCTATTTTGCAACATGGGAGTGGTAGAGATAATGACATTTTATCATGGAGTCCCCAGCATACAATGACATCCGCTTCAACTATGTAGATATTTTAGAAGTAGACAATTGAAGTACCTTATTAGAACAAGCACAACTAGACATGACAAAAAGCCTAGTGATCAAAATTCACTGACGAAGCGTAGATTTAAAGAGGAAGTTACAAGTTGTCTTAAGTTTCTGTCACCATATTCTGGGGCGTGTGCTATGTAATGTCCCCGTCATTAAATGACTAATAAAACTATTGTATTTGGGTCCCGATCGATTTAGTTTATCTCGGGCCCATTATTTTATTTGGCGTAGTGTAGTTGTTGCCGTCGACTCTTTTGTGCACTCTTGGGAAGTTTTCCCCAACGGGTATTTATGCACGGCGTGTAGGTTAGTTTCCTCATGTTGAGATTTGATACTTTATTGTATTTTTGCGAATTCCTGTTGGGATTCTGTTGTCCGCCATTTCGGAGGTGAAATATCCTCCCTATTTGGTTTGTGCGCAGTTTTGGTGGGAATCAACCCTCACCCTATTCTGCTTGTTTCTTTTCTGGTTCCAGATTTGGCAAATCTGAAGCAATATATATTATTCATATTTCATCTTGCAAGTGTTTAAGATTGATCTGTGTGGTGGCATTAAAGATTGGAACGAATCTCATCCCTTGGCAGCGTACTTCCAACATCAATCCGTACCGCTCTCATTCTCCTGCGTACTCCCAAACTTCCATCCAATTTCCATCCGTACAGCACCCCAGCTTCCATCCACCCAGCTTCCAACGTACGGCAACCAACTTCCATCCGTACGGCACCCCAGCTCCTATCCACACACTTCCTTCCGTACTACAACCCACTTCCTTCTGTACTCCAACACACTTCCTTCCGTACTCAACTCACTTCCTTCCGTACTCCACACACTTCCTTCCGGACTACAACCTCCATCCGTATTGCCTCTCCATACGACCTGCAAACTTACCTTCGTACTTCCAGGCTTCCATACCGTACGGTCTTCTCCACTGACTTCGTACTGCCTGCAACCTCTTAGTACGGCCTTCTACCTGATTCCATTCCCTCCTCCATACGGATTTGTTGGATGGTGTCTAGTTGTGTGGTCGGGAACATTACAGTGGTGTCAGAGCTTGAGATCCTGCCAGCCTGTGGATAGTGAATGAAAGTCTATAGCCAGAAACGAAGGAGATCCCACTCAGTTGGTAGAATGGCAGATCAAGAACCCACTCCTGCTGAATTCATGGTGCTATTGAGGGACCTCTCAAGGAATCAGGCACAAATCAACAACACTCAACGACTTATGGAGGAAACTCTTCGGAAACTAGTAGACAATAAAATATCTAGCGAACAAAATGGTCACAGTGCCGACTCGTTTATGGGAAAAGAAAATCCTCATCCAGCACGATCCCGTCCTTCCATGCCAATTTTCCCTCCAAGGATGGAGGTACGACAAGGAAGAAGGCAACCTGCCTTTGAGGAAGTTCAAGAACAGTTAAAAGAAGACTGGAAGAATGCAAATTTGGAAGGGGATATATCCTACAAAGACTATGCGGAATTGAGAATGCGATACTCCGAAGGCGGAAGTCAAGGATATTTTAACGATGATCTCAGAAGGAAGCTGAGTAAAGTAAATCTGTCACCATTTGACGGATCCGGATCCATATCTGCCCAGGTATGGGTAATGAAGGCGGATACTTCCAGCTCAATCCAATGCCAGAAGAGGAAGCAATTAAATTTGCAGCACTTCACTTGGAAGGAGTGTCACATGAATGGTGGCATCACAACACCATCACACTGGGACATGATCAAGTAAGTACATATGCTGAATTCACTGAAAAATTGATAGATCGGTTTGACGGTAAAGATCCAGAGCTTAATTTTAAAGAGCTAGTTCAGTTAAGACAGACTGGATCAGTCGACCAGTACATCACAGAGTTTCAGAAGCTCTTCGTGTTGGTTACAGACATTTCTGAAAGGAGACTGATAGTTCTCTTCATGGACAGATTAACCAAACCACTGAAGGGATGGGTTAAGGGCTTCAATCCTGCCACCCTTGCGGAGGCTATAAAAAACGCACGAAGTATGGCACCATCATCAACATCCTCCTCTCGAGGCTACTCCCACTCCAAACCGCCGTTCATTCCCAAAGACAAAGATACCAAACCTCTGCCAAAGAAGCCTTCGTTGGATGAAGCAACCAGACAAGAGCTCCGAAGGAAGAAATTATGTTTTAATTGTAAGGAACCGTGGGAACCTGGGCACAGATGCCTTGGTAAAGGGAAAATACACTACATCGAGGTTATGTTTGATGATGAGGATGATCAAGAGAAACTTCCCACAGAGGACGGTCACCCGCAGGAGGTCTCCAAAACGGTTAGCTTGAACTGTACGGAGAGAATCGCGGCACTGTTTCGGCATGGAGGGACCATCCCTTTGGCTGGGAGCCCAAGATGTATGGTATTTCGGGTACAGGGAACCCTTCAGGGGCAGAGAGTCATTGTGATGCTTGATAGCGGAGCCACTCTCAACTTTATAAACTCATCCGTGGTGAAGAGAAGAGGTCTTCCTACAGAGGCTCACGCAGGTTTCCAAGTCAAGGTCGCCGGAGGAACACTCCTACCTTGCACACACCTAGTTCCCCAACTGAGTATCACCATGGCTAATCACATTGTGATAGAGGATTTCTTCGTAGTAGACCTGGATGATATGGAGGTTATCTTGGGCATACAATGGATGGAGTCCCTGGATGAATACAGACAAAGCTTCAAATGGATGGATTTTACTTTTGTGGCCGAAGGAAAGAAAGTTGTTCTTCACGGAATGGCTAATGAAGGTCCCAAGGAAGTCTCTGCACAATGGATGGAAGCCATTTTCCGGCATGATGACCTAGCATGGGCTGCACACTGTTTTGTTTCGGCAGAACCAATTAAAGGACAACGAATACGACCAGAAGATTCTGATCTGCAGGCTATCTTGAGTGCCCATGATAAAGTTTTTGCAGATATTCCTCCTGGCATACCACCCCATCGTGGGTTTGAACATACCATTGAATTGGAAGCTGGCGCCAAACCAGTTATCACCACGCCATACCGCCATCCCAAGAAATTCAAAGATGAGATTGAGCAGATGATTTAGGAGCTACTTGAGAAGGGATGGATTCGTCCGAGTTCTAGCCCTTTTGCATCATCGGTTGTATTGGTGAAAAAGAAAGATGGAACATTACGCATGTGTGTGGACTATCGTGCGTTGAATAAGAAAACAATAAAAAATAGATATCCTATTCCCAGGATCGATGAATTGTTAGATGAATTGCATGGTGCGGTTTATTTCTCTAAAATAGATCTCCGTTCCGGATACCATTAGATTCGCATGCGGGAAGAAGATGTGGAGAAGACGGCTTTTCGTTGTCACTATGGGCATTATGAGTTCCTGGTCATGCCTTTCGGATTAACGAACGCACCAGCTACTTTTCAATCTTGCATGAATCGCATCTTCAACAAACAATTGCGTAAGTACTTGCTGGTATTTTTTGATGACATCCTGATTTACAGTAAAACCTGGGAAGAACGCCTGAGACAATTGGATGAAATCCTTGGGATCATGGAGGCTCAATCCTTGTTCGCCAAGCAATCCAAATGTGAATTTGGGATGACAGAAATATTGCACCTAGGCCACGTAGTCAGTAAACATGGAGTACAGGTCCACCAGGAGAAGATCCAAGCTATACTCGACTGGCCACCTCCAAAATCACTCTCTGAGTTGCGAGGCTTCTTTGGATTGTGCAGTTATTCCAGGAGGTTTGTAAAAGGATTCTCTCAGCTTAGCGCACCATTAACAAATTTGACTAAGAAGGGGTCCTTCCAATGGAATGAAAGGGCACAACACATTTTTGAAAAGTTGAAGGAAACAATGAGCACGTGCTCAGTCCTTGCCCTACCTGATTTCACTCAACCATTCATTCTGGAATGTGATGCGTTCGGAGAGGGCATTGGCGTGGTCCTGATGCAGGAAAGACACCCTATAGCCTACGAAAGTCGGAAGCTTACGCAAGCTGAGCGCCTATATTCCATCTATGACAAAGAGATGTTGGCCATTGTGCATGCCCTGACTAAGTTTCGGCAATATCTTGTGGGTGCCAAGTTCACCGTCCGTAACGACCATAACAACTTAAAATATTTCTTGGAGCAATGAGATCTGAACGAGAGGCAATAAAAATGGGTAAGTAAGATCCAGGCTTTCAATTTTGATATTGAATATGTAAAAGGGAAGAATAATGTGGTTGCAGACGCTCTGTCAAGAAAGCCGACCATCTGCATGTCACAAATATCAGCTGACTAGAAAGCCCACTTACTCGTGGAATATTCTAAAAACACATTTGCATGTAAATTAATGGACGGCGACACTCAAGATGACCGTTATAAGGTGGTGGATGACATCATCTACTATAAGGACCGGATATACCTAGTACCTGAGTCCAAAATAAAGCAGAAAATCTTGAAGGAAATACATACCTCGCCATTGGCCGGACACCCGAGGTTTCTCAAGACCTACAAACAGCTCAGGGAGAGGTTCACATGGAAGGGACTTAAAGATGATGTTTTGCAGTACGTGCGGGAATGTGTAGTATGCCAGCAAAACAAATCTGAACACACCTCACCCACCGGACTATTACAACCCTTGCCCATACCAGAACAGAAGTGGGATGGTATTTCCATGGACTTCATCACCGGGCTTCCTAAGGTAAATGGAAGGGACTGTATCTTTGTTGTTGTTGATAGGCTAATGAAGTATGCACACTTTTTTGCTATCTCCTCAGACTTCCAGGCCGCACAGGTAGCTGACTTATTTTTCAGAGAAGTTTTTCGTCTGCACGGGTTACCCTGAAACATTGTTAGTGGCAAGGATAGTCGGTTCCTTAGCATCTTCTGGACAGACTTGTTTTGGTTGGCAGGAACAGAGTTGTCACCTAGCATCAGCTACCATCCCCAGACTGACGGACAGACGGAAATTGTGAACAAATGGATAGAAGGCTACCTTCGAAACTACGTTTCAGCACAGCAACAGGCATGGGTCAAATGGTTGCATCTGGGAGAATATTGCTACAATACAACTTATCATATGTGTATTGGGATGGCACCCTTCAAAGCTCTCTACGGATACGAACCCCTTTCATTCATCGACAGGGTTCTGGGTGACAGTTGCGCATTGAGGGCAAAGGACTGGCTTGAGGAAGGGCAAGACATTCTCAAAGTCTTGAAAGAAAACTTACAAAATGCTCAGAATCAACAGAAGATCTATGCTGACAGACACAGAATAGAGAGAAGTTTTGAGGTTGGCGACTTAGTATATCTCAGACTCCAGCCATACAGGCAGTCATCATTGAAAGCAATGGGGAAAGAAAAGCTAAGGCCCCGCTTCTATGGCCCTTATCGTGTAACTCGCTGTATCGGTGAGGTTGCTTATGAACTTGAACTGCCAGAAGGGAGCCGCATCCACAACGTCTTTCATGTCTCTTGCCTAAAGAAGGCCGTGGGGCAAAACATTGTAGTAACCACAGACCTTCTGCCACTGAATGAAGAAGGGAAGCTCCTATTAGAACCAGTTGAGATCATTGATGTATGGGAGAAGACACTGCGGAACCGTACTTTGAAGGAATACTTGGTATGTTGGAAGCACTTGCCTCTGGACGACGCCACTTGGGAAGGTGAACACATTCTCCAGCATCCGGCGTTACATTTGCTTGAGGAGAAGCAATTTTTGGGAAGGGAGGACTGTAATGTCCCCGTCGTTAAATGACTAATAAAACTATTGTATTTGGGTCCTGATCGATTTAGTTTATCTCGGGCCCATTATTTTATTTTGCGTAGTATAGTTGTCGCCGTCGGCTCTTTTGTGCACTCTTGGGAAGTTTTCCCCGACGGGTATTTATGCACGGCGTGTAGGTTAGTTTCCTCATGTTGAGATTTGATACTTTATTTTATTTTTGCAAATTCTTGTTGGGATTCTGTTGTCCGCCATTTCGGAGGTGAAATATCCTCCCTATTTGGTTTGTGCGCAGTTTCGGTGGGAATCAACCCTCACCCTATTTTGCTTGTTTCTTTTTTGGTTCCAGATTTGGCAAATCTGAAGCAATATCTATTATTCATATTTCATCTTGCAAGTGTTTAAGATTGATCTGTGTGGTGGCATTAAAGATTGGAACGAATCTCATCCCTTGGCAGCGTACTTCCAACATCAATCCGTACCGCTCTCATTCTCCTGCGTACTCCCAAACTTCCATCCAATTTCCATCCGTACAGCACCCTAGCTTCCATCCACCCAGCTTCCAACGTACAACAGCCAACTTCCATCTGTACGGCACCCCAGCTTCCATCCACCTAGCTTCCAACGTACGGCAGCCAACTTCCATCCGTACGGCACCCCAGCTCCCATCCACACACTTCCTTCCATACTCCAACACACTTCCTTCCGTACTCCAACTCACTTCCTTCCGTACTCCACACACTTCCTTCCGGACTACAACCTCCATCCGTACTGCCTCTCTGTACGACCTACAAACTTACCTTCGTACTTCCAAGCTTCCATACTGTACGGTCTTCTCCACTGAATTTGTACTGCCTATAGCCTCTTGGTACGGCCTTCTACCTGATTCCATTCCCTCCTCCATACGGATTGGTTGGATGGTGTCTAGTTGTGTGGTCGGGAACATTACATGCTATTTTAGGGGGTCCCACAGGCTGCTTCGGCCTCGTGGACGTTATTAAAATATTTCATTTATTCATTCATTTGTTGCACCTTGGAAAGCCCTATGATGAAGTCCATTAAAATACTTAGCCACTTTTGAGTGGGAATAGGAAGTGGTTGCAATAGACCAACAGGGTAAGCATGTTCATTTTTATTTTTTTGACACACTTGGCACTCATGAACATACTTAAGGATGTCATCTTTCACACCTTTCCTTGAGAATCTCCCATGGATCTGCCTATAAGACTTGTAATAACTAGGATGACTGGCTATTGGAATGTCATGTAATGTCTTTAAAATCTATTCTTTAATCTTAGTTTTAGGTACTAACATTATTCTACTGAAAATAAGATAATCTGCTTGTATTTGCTCGTTCCAATCTGTTGCTATCTCTGAAATTGAACACAAATGTGGCCTTCTTGACAATGCATCAGCCTCTATGTTCCTCTTTCCTTTGACATATTCAATGTCAAAGTCATAGGCTTGGAGTTTGCTAACCCATTTTTGCTGCGTATCATTAAGATCTTTTTGATTTATGAAGTACTTAATGCTATTGTGATTAGTTTTTACAATAAATCTCCCTCCAACTAAATACTTCTTGACTTTAGCCAATGCATGCATTATGGCTAACATCTCCTTGTCATAGATTGAATAGCTCTTTTCACCTCCCCTTAACTTCCTACTTTCAAATGCGATAGGGTGTTTATTTTGCATTAGAACAACCCGAATACCTTCATTTGAAGCATGACATTCAAGCTTAAAGAGCTTAATAAAATCCAGAATCGCTAATACTAGGTATGTGCCCATCAATTGCTTGAAATGATCAAAAGCTTGCTGAGCCTTTTCCGACCAAGCAAAGGCTCCTTGCTTTGTCAAATCTGTAAGTGGGCAGCTGACTGAGAATTTTTTTTGACAAACCTCCTATAGAAACCATATAACTCGAAAAAACCCTTCAACTGTGTAAGATTAGTCGGTGGAGGCCAATCTAGAATGACTTTGATTTTCTCAGGTTTGACACTAACTCTCGTGGAGCTGATTATGTGTCCAAGATATAAAAATGTTGTCACACCAAATTCGCACTTTGATACCTTGGCAAACAAAGAATCATTCTCAAGGATACCCAAAACTTAATCCAAATGTCTCAAATGCTCTTCCCAAGATCTACTGAAAATGAGAGTGCCATCAATGAAGATAAGAACAAGGTTATGTAATTGCTTCTTGAAGATCTTGTTCTTACGCAACTGAAATGTAGCAGGAGCCTTAGTCAAACCAATGGGCATGGTAAGGAACTCAAAATGGCCAAAGTGACATCTGAAGGTAGTCTTCTATTTGTTCTCCTCTTTGACTCTAATCTGATAGTATCTTGATCTCAAGTCTATTTTAGAGAAATAGACCGCTCCATGTAGCTCATCTATCCATGGAATGGGGTACCTATTTTTTTATAGTCTTCTTGTTCAAGGCTCTGTAACCTATGCACATATGCATGGAACCATTCTTCTTCACCAACACCATTGAAGAAGCAGATGGAGTCTTACTTGGTTTAATGTGTCCCATATCCAAAAGCTCCTGAATTGCCTATTATATCTCATCTTTATGTCTCTTAGGATATGATCTCTGAACTTCCTCCATAACTGTAGGCATAACCACACACTTTTCTGCGCAGTGAACTTGATCATGTCTAAATAATAAAATATCCTCTCCATACGTCTGAAAGTTATAACTCGTAATCCTCCATTAGACATCCCTCTCAAGACCACATTCTTTCCTTTTCATTTGAATTTCAGCTCCATGGTCCGAAAATTAAGTGTGATCTCACCGAGTGATTGAAGCCACTCTATCCCCATCACTACATCAATATGTCCAATACTCACCACATAGAAGTCATCCTTGACTTCATGGTTCTCTAATTACAAACTCAATTATGAGATCATTCTTGTGCAATTAATTGTGAATCCATCTGCGACCATGACCTAGAATCCATGTACCTCTTGTTTTTGAAGTCCTCTAGATGCTACTAGTCCTTCATTAATGAAATTATGTATAGCTCTTGTATCAATCAAAGCAACCAATCACTGCCCATTAAGTACCCCTATAATGCATAGGGAGTCATTCGTTTGGAAACCCGAAAGGACCTCCATTTCTTAGCGAGACCACAAATTCCTTTTGAGCTGCCTTCCACTACTTTAAAACCTTATGGAAAGGCCTTTTTAATTTAAAAATACTTGTTCTATAATTTGTGACAGCCCTAGAGAAAGATAGAAATACTTGGAGGGCAGGAGGAAAATTGTGGTTGTCTCATATCTGCAAAATAGATTTTAGAGGGACCTACGCAACAATTAATTCTCATCTCTCGGGCCTTACAAAACATGGGTTTAAGGTATGTTATGTCCAAATATAAATGAGGATGAGACGGTAGAGGTTCATATATTGTGTATGGTGGTAGAAGCAATGTCTAAGGTTGTGCCAATGCCAACACAATCTGCACAATCAACTGTGTATGCCATCTATGGTATTGGTAGTGGTAATTTTTTTTGCAAGAGGAAAGAGAAAGACTAATGCTTGTGAGAAGGTGGGAACAATTGCAAATAGGATGTGGTAGAGTCTTTGATTGCCAAATTTTTCTATGCTCATGCCATCCAATTCCATGTAGTATATTTTCCTTACCTCAAACAAATGTTGAAAGATGTAGCTTTTGTTAGTCCCTCATTTACTCCTTGAGGGAACATAAACTACGCACTACCCTTCTTAACAAAGAATATTCTAAGGCGACGAAGGACATGAGATAGACTTGGATTAGGATGGGCTGCTCTATTGTCATGGGTGGGTGGGTTGATATTAAACTTTAACCATGCATCAACATTATAGTCACATGTTCAATTGACTGTTATTTTCTTAGAGCTATTGATTATTTTTGGAAGTGCAAGGATGCAAACTTCCAATTTCATATCTTGAGAGAGGCTATAGATGAGGTTGGAGCATCAAATGTTGTATAAGTGGTCACTAATTCAACATGTGTGTAAAAAATAGCTAGCATGATGGTGTAGGGTGATTACGAGCACATCTTTTGGACACCCTGTTGTGTTCATGCATTAAACAATGCATTGAGAAACATAGGTGTAATGTCCCCTTTTAATCTATTCAGGAACATTCAACACTATTCACTCAATATGTCAAATAGATGTTTATACAACAAGTAATGGAAGACAATCTATCTTGTAATCTTTTATAATGAATTTGTAAGCAAGCAATGGAAGATAATTCTTCAATCTAATTTATTTATGGACTTGTATTACATAGTTTCTAGCTATGATGCTGCTATGTGGTGTAATATAAATGAACACAGTCTTTGCTGTATCTGATATAACAATATTACTAAGCAATGATAATGACTGTGTGTACAGGTAGTTCTTACAATCTTTCAATAAGGTAAATCTTTGCAATCTCATGGTAAGAGACTTGATCACAATTATGTATTGTTGTTTCTGATATTACAATATAACCCTACAATTGGTGCCATCTTTGATTGGGCAATTTATACTTGCAACTTGTTGATAGCCTATTCCACTAGTGCTCGATATGAGCAATTCCAATAAGGAATATAAATACATAAAATAACAAGTCCTTGATGATGCTTGAGAGAATAAATTGAACCTCATATTATACTTGCAATCCAAGGATAAGAAGATGCAATGAATAGATATCTTCCTCAATCAATTTGGTTAATATCTTAACCAATCCTTATAATTAATTTGCTCTTGGTAAATAATATTACGATAATAGATAGTTTCTAATTTTATCTCTCTCTTTTGTCTATTTCTAATGGTCACTCTTTTTGTAATGTTTCCATAAACTCCTTTTGTTCGTTATGGAAACTCTCTTTCACTCTATAAGAATGTTTCTATTTCCTCTCTCCTGTTCCTTATAGAAACATTCTCTTGTATCTTGTATATATAGATCATTCATGATCATTGTTTAATAGCACATTCATTATTTTACCACAATATGGTATAAGAGCAAATTCCTGGCCTCTTTGAAAATTTTTAATTTCTTTTTTGAAATTATTAGTTCAAGATTTTTGAAGCTTTTTTGCCTCGAGTGTTCAAAAATCTGTTTGCAGGAATTTTTTTTTTTTGCATCAAGTTCTGGTTCATCCATAGCCGCTAGGGTTTCTGCATTTTCGACTAGGGTTTTGACCCTTCAGTTCAAGTGGGAATTTTCTTTTCATTGCAGATTCCTTGTGGGTTTTTTGAGATCTCAACTGGGTCGTTGTCAGAATTTTTTGGGTACCTCGATTTCCATGCCTCGAATTCCATATCATCAGAATTTTATTCTGATTTCAGATTCCTTCTGAGTTTTTTGAGATCTCTTTTGGGTCTTCGTCGGATTTTTTTGCAACAAATCTCTATTCATGGCTGCCAATTAACTTTTTTTTGTAGCGAGAGCCCTTTTTGTTCGAAACCCTATTTTTGAACTCGAATTTTTTTTTGATTTTTTATTTTTTTTCTTTGAAAAACGTGTTATGGCATCTCTCACTAGTCTTATGCTGGAAGGCAGTCAGTGACAGTCCCAACCGGTGCTGAGAGGGGAGGGGTGAATCAGCACCTATAAAAATGTTTTCTCACTAAATCCAGTGAAGTAAACTTATAGCACTAAAGGCAAGCAAATTTAAGCAAATAATAATAGTAAGTAAACAATCACAAAGTGACACCAAATTTATCATGTGGAAACCCGGTTAGGGTAAAAACCACGGTGTGAGGAGACTTCACAAATTTTGTACTCTTCTCAAGTACTCCCTGTTAAGAGTCTTCCTGGTTAAAGGATAAAAACGCACTTGTTAGATGCGACCCGGTCAAGGGATTTGTTACAAAAGGTCTGTTAGGACTTGCCTGGTTAAAGGACTTTAAACACCTTGAAAGATGTCACCCGGTTAAGGGATTTCGATACAAGGGACCTGTTAGAGTCCACCCAAATACTGGGATTTGTCTATTGTAGTTTGCTAGAAAACAATAGAAGTGTGATCTTTGCAGATGGCTTTGCTTAGCCTGATAAGATCTGTATTTGTGCTCAACTGAGAATCATCACCGGTCACCGCAGGTGTATTCTTATCTATTGTTGTGCTACTTTGTACAATTTTCTATCTCTCTTTCTCAGTTTTCTTTTACCCCTGCTTCTGTAGCATATAGGTTCACTCTTTTTCTCGGCAGAATGAAGGCAACTCTTCTCAATAGGCATAAGAATATATACAGTTTTGTTGCCTTGATTGCATCTCAAATGCATGACCTAATCCTGAGATCATACGAATACATCACTCAGTGAAGTGTTGGTTCACTGAGCAAGCATCCGATGCAAGCTCTGGCTTCATCCACTACATGAAGAAAACAACAGTTGCGTGTCAGACAACCTTTCTTCATAGGAGATAATACCTTGATTTAAACCCACTGACTCCGGCTTTAAATCCTTCAGTCGCGCCTCAAGAAACCATTGATTCTGGCTTTAAACTCTTTACCTGCGCCTCAAACCGATCACCAAGACAACTCAAGATCACCCGGATTTACTTCAATAAATCCCGGTAGAAAGAGCTGGTTGGAACAAATTGTTGACAGTTGACTATGACTTCCTCGGTTCATACCGGAGTCTTATATCATATCTGATTGAGTCCTTAGATCTGTTGCAGTCTCTTTCTTGTCTTACCAGTTGCATTGTCCCGGTTGTGTTATAGACACTAGTTGGATATTGCTGTTGGCTGTACTTGTCTATATCGGTTTGTAGTTCGGTTCTTGGTTGATACTGGAATACTCTCTTCCCTAATTGAGTGCATTGCCTGGTTACTGATGCTTAGTGTGGAGACCGGTTACAATGGATTACAATTTATTTTTCTTGCCAAACCAGCCTCTCTTGATGTATATTTTCTTAGAGCTTTAGCCTGTATGGAGATGACAAATCTCTATCTTGTTTTGCCAATCAATGACAATACTAGGACTAGTAGAGAGCTTACCGGTTACTATCATTTGATGCTAACAATCTCCCCCTTCGGCATTGATGGCAAAACTCAAAACTTTGAAGGGCATTTGGAGTCTTGCATTACTGACCCGGTTTGATTGATTACTAATCCGATTTGATTGCCGATTGCCAATTGCCACAAACAATCTCTCCCCCTTTTTGACAATAATGCCAAAAGACTAATTAGAAGGATTTCCATTCTCTAATCTACTCCCCCTACAAGCAACATTCTGTTTTCATCAATTCATAAAAGATAAGGTGTAACCTTCTGTTGAATCATAATGAATTGATGACTCCCTGTTGATGATTACTGATGATCTGAGAGGGGTACAACCCCCAGTCTACCTCTGAGATACTCAAAAGTACTCTTTGGTAATGGCTTTGTAAATATATCAGCAATTTGTTCTTTGGTGGGGACATACTCCAATCTTACTTCTTTATCCTGTACTAGTTCCCTCAAGTAATGATACTGGATGGCAATGTGCTTGATCTTGGAGTGCATAACAGGATTTTTGGATATGTTGATGGCATTGGTACTATCACAGTGAATTGTGATCGGTTCAGGTACCTGTTCCTGAATACCTTCCAGTAGTTGTTTGATCCAAATCATCTGTGTGCAGTTGATTGCAGCAGCAACATATTCAGCTTCAATAGTGGACTGTGAAATGCAATTCTACTTCTTACTTGTCCACGATACAATTCTCCCACCTAGAAAGAATGCACCACCGCTTGTGCTCTTTTTGTCATCAATGTTGCCAGCCCAGTCTGCATCAGTGTAGACTTTTATTTGGAATCCTCCCTTGTGTGGAAACCACAAGCCATATTCTTCGGTTCCTCTTAGATACCTGAAGATTCTCTTTACTGCCATTAGATGTGTTTCTTTGGGATTTGCTGAGAATCTTGCCACTATGCAAACTGCATGAGCAATGTTTGGTCTGCTGTGAACAACTTACTGCAATTTTCCTATCATGGACCGATACATTGTTTCATTTACTTCTTTGGCATCATCCTCTTTTGATAACTTGAGATTAGTTATCATTGGAGTTCCAACCAGTTTGGATTCTTCTAGTCCAAAAGTCTTGAGAATTTTTTTAATGTACTTGGACTGAGAGATGAAGATACCTTCTTTTAGCTGATGGACCTGTAGTCCAATAAAGAATTTTATGGGCCCAATCATAGACATGTCAAATTCTTTCATTTCTTCAGCAAAGGCTTTGCTCATCCTATCATCTCCTCCAAAAATGATGTCATCAACAAAGATTTCAGCAATTAGATTTCCATCTTTTCCGGTCTTGAGATACATATTGCTGTTGTCACCGGTTCTTGTGAATTCAATAGTCAGAAGGTATGAATGCAACCTTTCATACCAAGCCCTTGGAGCTTGCTTAAGCCCATAGAGAGCCGTTTTTAGTTTGCAGACCATATCAGTCTTTTGAGCAAATGTAAATCCTTTCGGTTGCTCAATGTAGACCTCCTCCTCCAGTATTCCATTGAGGAACGCAGACTTCACATCCATCTGGTAAACTTTAAACCTTTTGTGAGCTGCATAGGCAAGAAGAATTCTTACCCCTTCCAATCTAGCCACTGGTGCAAAAGTTTCCCCATAGTCTAGTCCAGCTTCCTGAGCATATCCTTTGCAAACCAGTCTTGCTTTATTCTTGATGACTTTACCATCCTCATTCGGTTTGTTCTTGTAGACCCATTTTGTCCCAATGACAATTTTTGTCCTGAGGTCTAGGCACAAGTTCCCATGTATCATTCTTCTCAATTTGTTCGATTTCTTCATCCATGGCCTTGACCCAATTCTCATCTTTTAGGGCTTCTTTGGTGGATTTGGGCTCAACACATGAAAGCAGACAGATGTTCTCTTTGGTCTTCTTCCTGGTCAAGAGGTTCCCATGTTTGTCACCAATTATATTGTCAGTAGGATGATATGTGACATACCTTGGAAGAACGGGTCTCTGTTCCCTGTCTGGTTCTTCCGGTTGAGCATTGTCTTCAACATGGTTTGGGATATCAACTGGTTCGCCATCCTGTGTCAACCTATTGGGTTCAGGTAAATTCTCTTGCTCCAGATGTCTGTCCATGTGTATTTCTCCTTCATCTTCAGTCATAGCTTCGTTGAACTCGAGGGCATTCCCTTCGTTTGGGCCTTGAAGACTGTTAAGATCATCACGATCAGTCTTCATTTTAGGTTCTGAAGATTCATCAACTCTTACATTGATGCTTTCAACTATCTTCCTTCTTCTTTTGTTCTGACACCGATAGGCCTTACTTTTGGTAGAGTAACCCAAGAATGTTCCCTCATCGCTCGTGGGATCAAACTTCTCAGAGTACATTTCTCTTTTCACGTAGCACTTACTACCAAAGATTTTGAAATAGCCTACACTGGGAGTATGTTTGAACCAAAGTTCATAAGGAGTCTTACTGGTTCCCTTTTTGACTTGAACTCAGTTGAGTGTGTAGACTGCAGTACTGACAGCTTCCCTCCAAAAGTGATGAGGCAGATTTTTTTGAATCAGCAATGTTCTAGCACAATCAATCAGCATTCTGTTTCTTCTTTGTGCTACTCCATTTTGCTGAGTCCTTGGTGCAGATAGCTGTCTTTTTATTCCATGTTCCTCACAGTAGTGAGTGAACTCTTGAGAGGTAAATTCACCTCCTCTGTCTGATCTCAGACACTTCAAGCTTTTACCGGTTTCTTTTTCCACTCTAGCTTTGTAGATTTTGAACATGTGGAAAGCTTCTGATTTCTCCTTGAGAAAGAGTGTCCACATCATTCTGGAGAAGTCGTCCACAAAAACCATAAAGCACTAGTCTCCATGGTAACCCTTTGTTCTCATTGGTCCGCACAGGTCAGTGCGCACTAGATCTAGAACATTCTCAGCAAAGAAGGACTTACTGTTGAAAGATGTTTCGGTCAGCTTTCCCAACTGACAATCTTTACAAATGCCCTTGATGGGCTTTGTAATCTCAGGAAGTCCCCTTGCCATTTTCTTTTTGCCATAACCAACTGTTCTCTTCTTTGGTCATAAGACAGATTTTGCTTGATTCTGCTTTGATCGAGGCTATGAGACAGGCTCCTTCCATTGAGTCAAGATAGAAAAGATTACCTTTGCTTTGTCTACCGGTTGCAACATGAGTTCCGGATTGATTCTTTACTATACATGAACCTTGTCCGAATTCCAGCAGGGATCCTTTGTTGTTTAGTTGTGCAATAGTCATCAAGTTGTACTTGAGTCCTTCAACACAGTACACATCTTCACAAACAACATTGTTGCAGAGAACAATAGAACCTTTACCTTTGATACCACATGGAGCATTGTTCCCAAAGGTAACTAATCCGTTGTCATTGAGCTCGAGGTTGATAAACTTGCTCTTGTCACCGGTCATGTGGTGAGTGCATCCACTGTCAATGATCCAGTCATCATACTGATGAGATCTTGATATGAGTGCAACTTCTTCTATTACTGGGCTCTCCTCCTTTATTGCAACAAATGCAATTTTTGGATTCTTCAAGTCTTCAAATTCGTTATCTGTGACTCCTTCTGCAAGATAGGACTCCTTCTTTGCTTTGTTCTTGAACTAGTGTCTTTTATCTTTATGTTCATTATGAGGAAATCTTGCAGCAATATGACCTATTTTATTGCAAGAGAAGCATTTCAAAGGGAGCTTTCCCTTGTACTTCCCTTTCCCCCTGGAGAATCTTTTTGCAATGAGTGCTTCAAACTCTTCTTGCTCCATCTCTTCTGAGAACAAATTCTCAGCAAGGTTGCCAATCTTACTGTTAGAGCAGTTATTGGTTTCTCTTCCCTTTTTAGTGGAAGAGATATTGGCGTAAGACTTGAAAGCTGCTTCCTGAATAGGTAAACAATTATCAAAATTACTTAATTCAAAGGCAGCCAGCTTACCGATTAGGGAGTCTAGAGTGACTTGATCTTTGGTCACCGATCTGAGCTCTTGAATGGCAAAAATCTTGATAGCATACTGAGGTCTGAGAGTTCTTAGTATTTTGCTGATTACCTCCTCTTCACTGAGCTTTCCTACTGCGCGTCTGATGGAATTGATCACTTCTTTGATCCGGTTGCTATATTGCTCGATGTCTTCTCCTTCAGTCATCCTCATATCGTTGTACTTTCCTCTGAGGCTTTCGACCTTGGCTCTTTGAACATTAGGATCCCCTCCATAGACTGTTTGCAGCTTTCCCCACATCTTGTAGGTAGATTCAAGACGTTCAATCTCAGCATAGACATGATCAGGTAGCGTGCTAGCTATCATATCCATAGCTGCCGTGTGCTCGGTCTTGATGTTTTGTTCATCAAGTGTCAATGTGACAGAAGGCTCAGTGTACTTGGTGGCAACATGATTCCAGTATTGATCTCCAATGGTCTTCATATATAGTTTCATTCTACTGCACCATAGGGTGAAGTTTTCCTTTGAAAACTTTGGTCCTTCCTTTCTCATCATCTTGACTTTTCCTTTGAGCGGTTAAGCGGCAAAGAAAACAAGACTAGGCTCTGATACCAATTGACAGTCCCAACCGGTGCTAAGAGGGGAGGGGTGAAACAACATCTCTAAAAACTTTTTCTCACTAAATCCAGTGAAGTAAACTTATAGCACTAAAGGCAAGTAGATTTAAGCAAATAATAACAGTAAGTAAACAATCACAAAGTGACACCAGATTTATCACGTGGAAATTCGGTTAGGATAAAAACCACGGTGTGAGGAGACCTCACAAATTTTGTAGTCTCCTGGATTACGCCCTGTTAAGAGCCTTCTCGGTTAAAGGATAAAAACACACTTGCTAGATGCGACCCGGTCAAGGGATTTGTTACAAAAGGTATGTTAGGACCTGCTTGGTTAAAGGACTTTAAACACCTTGAAAGTGATGGAATAGTCATTGATGTCAAAAGGCTTCAAAAGATGAACAAAACACTCAACATCATTAATATCAAAGGAAGAGATGAAAACGAGACTTTCAAGGCAGCCTTGCTATTACTAATAAATCAGCATCATCAATAGATCACATTTTTTTAAAAGGACATATCTATTTGAATTCACAAGAACAAAATACAAAAGAAAGTCTGAACCTTGGAACAAATAATATTTGAGCTTTGTATGAAAAATAACAGGAACAACGATAGCAAATTTTATACACAGTACATGATATGCAGATTGAAAAGAGGATTCTATGATTATAGTCGTTTCTAGCAATCAGTCATTTGAAAACAGCAATAGTAATAATGTTGGGCAACTAATGTAGAAGACTCAAATACAGATGCAAATCCTCAGCTCTTTCAAACAAGGAATCATATGCTAAAGAGATTCAATCAACGCAATCACAAATTTATCAATACATGGTTTATGATGATGAAGAATCAATAAGAAATGATATATACATCTCCATAACTTATTCATGGTTTAAACAAGACTTATTGAGACAGCGATGAAGACAAGTCAGATACCGTGTAAGAAAAGGTTGAGGTTTAAAACAAGAGAATGGCATCGAGGGCAGTGAAATTAATATGAATCAAATATGACCCGATAGATAGTGATGAGTAAATATAAAAGAGCGACATCTTGACTTCTAGCGGGCTGTAGTATTCACACGTTTGGTACACACAGCGATGGGAGTATACACTGCGAGTTTGATGCGATTAAGATCATATGAAACAAAGAAAAAACCAAATATTAATTCTGATAAAGACACACAGGTCAGCAGATACAATTGCTAATACAAACCGAGTCCAAAAGATTATCGATAGTCCAAACTAATAGTTTAGAAAAGATGCAATTAAAAGTAATCATGTGTTATGAAAAGGTGCCGTCTATAGAGACAAAAGGTTGAAAAGACACGAGCAAGTATAAAAAGAGGAATAAAAGATTTTCGAAAAAGGGGGATGTGAATACATAAGCAAATATAGAAGTGCGGTGGAGTATGAGAGATACGAATTAAAAAACTTTAAGAAAAGTGCAGAATACATAAATATGTATATTTATATTTGAGACATATATATACACATATATATTAACTTAAGATAAGGAATAAAATAAAAGAGATATATATAGATTTATCTTTAAGATAAAATAAGAAGGAAGACATAAGAGGATAATATGTACAGATTTTAAAAAGGAGTATGTGCTGAAATTAAAGATACTAAAATGTCCATCATCAGTTGAAGATGGCAACATTGCTAAGGTGGAAGAAAAATTTGTATACAGCGAGTTGGTGCTCAGAATTCAGACAGAGGGAGTTGGTGCTTCCAGTGGGTCGGTGCTTGGGAATTGTGGGAGTTGGAGCTTCCAGTGAGTCGGTGCTCATAAATATAGGGGTTGGAGCCTCTAGTAGGTCGGAGCCTACAAATCATTGTAAAAGAACAAGTTTATATAAAAGCAAATTATTTTGTGGTTTTCTCCCGTATTGGGTTTCCACGTAAATATTGTGTTTATGTGCATGATTGTTTATTTGAGTATTTAAAGTTATTATTGGATAAAAGTTTTTAAATTGAAAAGTAGTCATTATACTGATTCACCCCCCCCTCTCAGTATAATTGTGTGCTCTTCAGAAAGATGTCACCCGGTTAAGGGATTTTGATACAAGGGACCTGTTAGAGTCCACCCAAATACTGAGATTTGTCTATTGTAGTTTGCTAGAAAACAATAGAAGTGTGATCTTTGCATATGGCTTTGCTTAGCCTGATAAGATCTCTATTTGTGCTCAACTGAGAATCATCATTGGTCACTGCAGGTGTATTCTCATCTACTGTTGTGCTACTTTGCACAATCTTCTATCTCTCTTTCTTAGTTTTCTTTTACCCTTGCTTTTGTAGCTTATAGGTTCACTCTTTTTATCGGTAGAATGAAGGCAACTCTTCTTCTCAACATGCATAAGAATATATAAAGTTTTGTTGCGCTGACTGCGCCTCAAATGCATGACCTAATCTTGAGATCATACGAATACATCACTCAGTGAAGTGTTGGTTCATTGAGCAAGCATCTAATGCAAGCTTTGGCTTCATCTACTACATGAAGAAAACAATAGTTGCGTGTCAGGCAACCTTTCTTCATAGGAGATAATACCTTGATTTAAACTCACTGACTCTGGCTTTAAATCTTTCAGTCGCGCCTCAAGAAACCATTGATTCCGGCTTTTTATCCTCTACTTGCGCCTCAAACCGATCACCAAGACAACTCAAGATCATCCGGATTTATTGCAATAAATCCCGGTAGAAAGAGCTAGTTGGAACAGATAGTTGACAGTTGACTATGATTTCCTTGGTTCATACCGGAGTCTTATAACATATCCGATTGAGTCCTTAGATCTGTTGCAGTCTCTTTCTTGTCTTACCGGTTGCATTGTCCCGGTTGTGTTATAGACACTAGTTGGATATTGTTGTTGGCTGTACTTGTCTATATTGGTTTGTAGTTCGGTTCTTGGTTGATATGGGAATACTCTCTTCCCTAATTGAGTGCATTGCCCGGTTATTGATGCTTAGTGTGGAGATCGGTTACAATGGATTACAGTTTATTTTTCTTGCCAAACTAGCCTCTCTTGATGTATATTTTCTTAGAGCTTTAGCCTGTATGAAGATGACAAATCTCTATCCTGTTTTGCCAATCAATGACAATACTAGGACCGGTAGAGAGCTTACCGGTTACTATCATTTGATGCTAACAGTCAGCATTTCAACGGAAAGAATTACGACACCTGGAAGCAACACTTGTTGACGATTTTCGAGTACCGTCGCTTTGAGGCGCTTGTTCAGGGCACTGAGACTCGTCCTACCACAGCCGATGCGACTCAAGACAAGTTTGATGAACGTAATCGTGAAGCGGTTATGGTCATTAAGCTTTTAGTTACTGATGATCAGCTGCCTCAAATCCCGTCTGAAAAGACAGCTGCGGAAATCTGGACAGTATTGAAGGATCTCCATGAAACATCAGATAAAAGAAGAGCCTTCTTTTTGAAGACCTCTCTGATCAACCCGAGGTTGCCTTTTACACTTTCTGAGGATATGCAAATTTCTGTTTTTTTGGAAATAGATTGACCAATGAGGGAGGGTGTTACGATAATAGATAGTTTGTAATTTTATCTCTCTCTTTCATTTATTTCTAATGGTCACTCTTTTTGTAATGTTTCCATAAATTCCTTCTGTTCGTTATGGAAACTTTCTCTTTCACTCTACAAGAATGTTTCTATTTCATCTCTCTTGTTCGTTATAGAAACATTCTCTTGTATCTTGTATATATAGATCATTCATGATCATTGTTTAATAACACATTCATTATTTTACCACAATAAATAATGAATCTTTGTCTTTGTCCGATTAATATAATAATCACTTTCCATCTTTAATCAATTATTATAGTAATAGGTTCATAGTTAGCCGATTAATATTGTAATTGATTCATAGCATTTTATAACTGCATTTATGAGAAATGGAATGTTGCAAACTTGATTGTGCAAATAAGTATGGAATATGATGGCATGTAATTATGATGGATATATGATTATGAATGTTGTCAAAGAGATGAATATGGAATATGGTTGTGGTGATAAGAATGCATTGCAAATGTAGCTATTGAATGATGCAAAGAATGTGTTGCAAATGTAGCTATGGAATGATGGGGCCTTGAGCATATTTATGAATTACAAATGGATGATATGGAATATGATGGTTTGTAATATAGTGCACTGTGGTGTATGTTAATGTAATGGATGGATGCAATTTATTGAAATGCAAACATGAGAGGTAAAAGTTGGGAACATTACAATAGGTCTATAGATATTTGGATGTTGATTTGCAACCGCCCACCTCATTTTCTCTCTTTAGGACTTTTTCAAGGAAGGATTTCTTCAAACTTATGGAGACTAGGTATGTTAGTTATTTTATTTTGTTATAGAGGATGCTTAAGATGGAGGCTCTAAAATTGATGATGGTTTATTTAGAGTGGACTAGATGTCCTACTACAAACACTACTAAAAGAAAAAATATCAAACAAAAGATCCTTGATGATGACTTGTGGTCCATTGTGAGACAAGAAATTACCGATTTTATTATTGAATTTATAATTCTAATTTTTTTTAATTTGTCTTTTTGATATTTTTGTTTGCAGACATGTTAACTTGTTCATCTCACCTATTGTAAATCCCATTAGATATGTTTCTATGGACTCTATTACTCCATGATAGATTTATAAGATATTTGATAGAATGGTTGGGCACACGACACAAGCGATTTGTAATAGGACTCTAAATTGGGATTATGTGAGTAGTATATAAAGCCCACTGTAATGTGGCGGTTGCACACTATGAACACCCTACTTCCTATGACAGATTTTGTTCTAAATCCCAAATTGTATGCACCAAAGCTAGGGAGGTTACCTTGCCTCCTTTTGTTGACTTAGAGGTAAATGAATGATTAATTAAAGCCCTTTGAAATATGTATTCAAACGATGAGTTAACTATATTTTGCTCACATTGGCTTGCCTTTATCAATCTTCAATGTCCAACATTTATCAATCTAGGGTTGAAGATAGATTGAGCTACATTGACTCAAATCGATCCTATTGGTTGGTGGACATGGCACAAGGACACTCTAGAATTTAGGGTAGATGCTATTGCCTCCTTTCATAGGTTACTAGGTTCTTTGTTGTAAAGAGGAATTGTTCCACATATAGTTGTCCAACTTATTAGGAGGAATAAGCTTACCTCTATACGTGCAAAGAGGTTGATTGTCGTGAGTAACTTGCTTTGCGACTTTATGTAATGTCCCCATTCTGGACTTGGAGACAACTACAATCGATAAATGATTAAATAAGTTTTAATTAAAGACTTGAACTTATTATTAAAGAGAATTGGCATAATCTCAAGGAACCATTGATACCATTACCTGTCATCTTCAACATTCTCAAGACAAGGTGATGTGAAGTATAGAATCAGATTGATGGTGCTAATACCATAAAGGCAGTGAATAAAGTGAACAAGTATTAAGGAAGCGATCATCATTAACATGGATACACAATTATAGGAATTTTAATGAACACAAACAATAGCAAGCCACATTTAGTCAGAGGGAGCAGCGATTCTAATGGTTATGCACTACACCAACCAAATACGATTCTTGGTAATCAGTTGACTTAGACTTATATACGAACTGTATAAGTTGTATTGGCAACCATCTGAGAATGAGTAAAAATAAACACGATAATATTCTCCTCAATATGTGGATCAAATAGAGGAAGAATTGAAAGGTCAAATAGAAACTAATGGATCAGTTGGAAGTATTAATAATAACGCCAGCAATCAACGGCAATGTTAATAGTATTAAGGAGCCCTCACGTGATAATCAAGCTACGGCAGTACTATAAAGTCAAATTTAAAAGACTAATATCCACTTGAAAACCCGATAATGATGGATTAAGCATTATTACGATTCAATTATTTATTGCCAAACCTATTTGTGTGAAGCAATCAATATTGCTGAAGTATTGATAAATACTAACGAGAAGACTGCAATAAATCCCTCAATTAACATCACTTAAAGTTGCAGATCAATATTAATGGCAGGTAGCAATTTGTTATCGATGTTTTTGTCCGCGATTGATGCTGCTTAGCAACTGAATTATGGCACAGTGACTGTTAAAAGGCAGGGCTTAATGATAGTCAATATGAGATCAATGGAAATTAACAACGATTGAGATTAATAATAATATCTCCAACCTGGTTAAAGCATTGGTTTATGCAAAACCATAACGTAAAGAGTTTGCGTGTTCAACGTTGGTCAAGAATAACAATTAAGAAAAGAACAGACTAATGATCAGTCAAACTAACAAGTAGATTGTATTGATGATTAACAAACAAGGCATTGACTAGTCTAAATGGGTGATAAGCAAACAATATGTATAGGATGGACAGCGGCTACAATTGAGTTATGAGAAGGGACATAAAGACAGTAATTACCATAACAAAGAGGTGCAATAACTTAAAGAAGGATCTGATTTGTTATTAAGACTAGATGGTAACAAAGGGACATAACTCTTGCAAGGAGTCACAACCTTCCAAACCAAGGGAACAGATATAAGAAGACATTCCACCTCATTCATTAAGCATCATTGGGCATTTTATTTCTGTATGCAATGCTTATAGGATTTGCTCAATAAGAGAAAATTGCCATTGGCAAATTGGTTGCAAGCTACATATAGCAGATCAGAGACGGCACCTTGTTCACATGAATAGAAGGCTAATCAGAAATAGCAACATAATCTGAAGTTGCAAGCAGTTAAGTTTTGCTCTGAAACAGCAACATAGCAATATAACATTTTGCTTCTCAATTTATCATATCAGATACATCAAACTATTGTTGAAAGAAACATTAATCGATTGCATAGACATATCGTTTATATCAGACTTAGCATCATCCTATTATCACTATTAGTGATAAAGTAATCTTATTCACAGCATATTTCATATTTGTATATCAGACATTGATATTAGTCCTATACCCTCTTGCATATATTTATAACTTTATATTAGAAATAGCAGTTATAAATCACATACCTTCCATTACTTAGTTTAAGAGCAAGCATTTGATAGAGTAAGAAGGAGAAGTAAAGGTAATTGTCCCAACTTTCCAAGTTAGCCAAAAAGGGGACATTACACTTTAGGATCACTATCCTTTAGAGTATCAACTGTTAGGATAAGTTGACTTTAATCTTGCAATATTAATTCATTTTTAAGTATCTCTATGATCCTTGGAAGGTGTATTTGGATGTCTGAGGATGTGAGATAAAAATATTTAATATTTATTTTCTTCTGGAAAATTGTAATTGCATTCATTTAAGTGGGTCCAATCATCAGTGGTGGTTACAAAGCACATTGGTAGAATATTCATTTTAGGAATCTACTTTGGTAGTGGGGTGCAATTGGATTTGCATGTTCGTGCATGTTGACATATGTTGTTTGTACATTATGCAGAGTGGGATGCCCAAGTTTTCATGTTGTGCATGTTAGCTATTAGAGCCAATAGAGTGAAGGCCATGTGATCATCAATTATTTTTTACTAGGTATACATGATTTCGAAGAGGTGGGGTGTATGGTTTCTGCAGGTGGATTTGACTATTGTTTTGGGATACCACACTTGTATTCTCATCCTCGTCCTAGGTAGAAGACGAGTTATTTTGGAGGTTGTTGAAGTAACGAAGTGCTGCTGGAATACTGTCAAAGAGAGATGTTGTAGTGATGTGTACTTTTTTGAAGGATCAATACAAGCATTGGATCTATTTGTGTGTGAAGTATTTTCCCAAAAGTGTTTCTTCATGTAAATTCTGTGTCACTTGTGGTATTATTTATTTTTCATATTATTGTTGAATGTGCCATTGCATAATCTTTGTGGCTAATCTTTGATAATATAACTATTTTCAGATTTGTATACACCTATGTTGAAGTTAATATTGCAATAGTAACATAGTTTGACCTTGATTTCCAACATCAACAAAATCCAATTTTACGGTGGGATTTTGATCCCAAAGACAACACCTAGATTGATGAGGAGGAGACAGAAGAGGGATTGGTTGGATTTCCATTGCATGAGGCAGAGGTTCAGAGTCAGACTCTGATTTTGATGTAGTGTTGGCAGATGTCAAATAGGGGCTGCCTTATACTCTGTCACTATGTTTTTGTGACTTTGTCATTTTGTAGTTCAGTGTCATATACCCTCCACTATATCCCTTCTCATTCATAGCTACACTCTCAAGCATTGCACCGCATATATGCCAAGCATTGGCCCTGCATATGACTGCATCATACTAGTTTTACATCATAATCGCATTGCATCATGATTGCATGACAACATATTAATGTTACACCATAATCGCATTGCATTCGTATTGCATCATATTCGGACTTATCATATTCTTCATGAGATCGCACTCATGCCTGTGATTATCTTTACATTGTATAACTAAAAATGGAGGCATGATCGATAAGGTAATTAGTAATATCTGATTACCATAATAATCGTATTATGGTAACCTTTCATAGTTAGGGGGCGACGACCCTTCATACGCGCCTCTTCCCATCATTGTGCACATATATATCAAGGATCACATCAAATGATGGAGATACGATTTGGAGAATATATTACATATCGTATCCTTTGTGGATCGCTCTATCTTAGAGCTTATTGCCTTTGGCAACCTTCGGTGCAAGCACATAAAGATCAGTCAGAGATGGCATCATACTTGGAAGCGCATTTATATTGTCATATCAGAGACGGCTTTAGCATTATTTAGAGCATAATAATATCGACCTATCAGATACAGCTTATCACAATATTCAGAGCACATTGTTATTGTTATACCAGAGACGGCCTGCATATTTACATATTATCAATTGTATATCAGAGACGGGTACCAGGTACTGAGATCATTCTCAGTTGTGTATATAATTATCTGCATATCAGACACAGCCATAATATATTGTTGATTGATTGTTATGCAATCATTATCATTTTGTAGCAGCGTATGCATTTGGATTCAAACATCATTCAATAGACTTAATTATCAGCAATATCAGTCATTATCATTTGTAACAGCATATACATTTGGAATTAAGTATCATTCAATAATACTTAATTATCAGAAATTGTTTGTATATTCATTGAATTATAAAGGATTACAAGTAGTGTCTCAGTTGATATAAAAAGGGACATTACATTCAGACTTGTAGCCTTCGGGTATTTTGTTGTATTTTTTAATATCATATGCCTATCAACATGAATTAATGAAGCAATAAAATTTTGAATTTTGACATTTGTTAATTTATCCAGCTCTCATGTGAACAGTATGATGTATATGATGTTATCATATGAATAGTTGAAATTTCCTTATATTTATAAAATTTTGCCTTTTCTGTATGGCCTTTCCTTTTGCTGCTCCTAGCCATCTCCTAAAATGGTTGCAAAAAAGGCTATCCCAGAAATTTGTCCCCCCATCCCTGTACTAGAAACTTGGGACAACATAGATTTGCTCATATTGTGCTTTTAAGGATGTGATATTGTCTTCAACATATGTGTCTAATTATCTTTTGTGAATGCTGTTATATAATCTTCATTGTCAGCACTACCAAAATTTGGACTTAAAGAGAAATAAGGAGTAATAACAATGTCTCATTAAGGGTTAAATGCACTTTTACTATAACCGGTGAATTTCTGTACATTGATGGATGGATGGACTGAAATTTTGATCATGGTATAACTCTACCCACACCTGCACCACGCAATCTGTGATAACATTTTTTTTTTGAGATGGTAGGGAAATGGTGACGCTTTATGATCAGTCTTTACCTGGATCTTAACTTTTGAACATTGTAGAAGGTGCTTGCTGATTTGTGATATGATATTTTATATTGTATACAGAAATTTTTAAGAAAACA